>PNEQ01013372.1:0-54343 GCA_003012365.1 Medauroidea extradentata
TGAGGAGTGGTCATTCTGGTGGATCAGCAGTTGGATCTGAAACATACCAAATGTAGAAATGTTAACACAATCTTAAAAATTCATATAAAAACTTTGGGTGATATTCTTCCACATGCAACAAACTGTATGCTTCTATTATCTTTCGTTTCGTTTTTATTGAAAGTTGAAGTTGTAGTGATAATTTGTGGACATCCTGTACTATACCATGCAGCAATGCTGTGAGAAAGCATATATTCTGCTCTGTTTGCAAAATTCACCTATACTTCTGAAACAACACAAGTACAAAGACGCTTACTGCATTTTTGGTGGAAAAAACAGACATAGTATCATGCTGCAAACAATCCTATCCAAGACACTTCTAAAAGTGACCTCTTGAAGGTGAAACATGTAGAAAAGAGACTACTACTACTGTACCTATAATATGGGATTCTTAACACGCTTATGTCATGCACAGATACTACGTATTTATATAATTCAAGGTAAGAGTATTTTTAATTTTTAAATGGTTTTTGTTATTTACATTATGACTTATTGTTTTGCCTGAAATGTAAATGACCTTTTTTGTAATACCATCAGTGATTTGTTTTGATTTTCAATGATTTTAGCGGACATGATTTCAGACACTATTACAGTAGTTAGCTTTTTTTTTTCTTCCATATAAAAACTGTGTTCATAGTCACTACTGATCGGTCCATTACTATATGTATCACGAAAAGATGGGCACAAAAATGATTTTGAAGTTTACTTGTCTTTTGGTGTACTATTATTAAAAGAAGTTTAAGAATGATTAAGGATGGTAAAATGTTACTTCCTACTGGAATCTCGACTGAAGAACAAGTTTATTACTAAGAGTATATTCCTCCCCTCCCACTCCTAATTTAGTTTGGCTTTAAATATGTTATTGTAAATATATATTCTTTGTTTGCTTTCTGTAAAACTAGTTACTTGCAAAACACTTAAATTACTAGTACCTTGCACTTTTTAAAAAGCTGTTTTTATGTTGTCTCTGGTTATCATTTCTTACTTTGAAATATACATGAAATGGTAGTTCTTCAATGCATGTGAGATAAAATTCTTCGACTTGATTAGGAAAATATTACATTTTCGTAGCAAAGAAATTTTTATGTTGTCAGTTTTTTTTCCCTTCAGAGTTTGGTTTTACTTCTGATGGAAATGTGTTACTGTAAGGGCAGTGAAATTATTTTAACGTCAATAAGTGTAATACACTGTTTGAAACCATTGTGTCCTCTTTTAGGCAGAATGTTTCAACACATCTGAAATGATCCAAAGCCAACTGCAGAATGTAAAGGCTCTGCGTGGTGCATCAGCAGAGCAGTTATGCTACCTTGTGGATATCTGGCGTAATGCTCAGAAGAGAATATATAGCTACTATGAATTGTCTGCTGTTGCTTATTTTAAATATCTTGAATTGTGTGGTAACAGGGAGGTAAGGAAGTTTGTTCCTTTTTTATTAAATTAACTTGCTACTTTTTTGTATGATAGCCTAACATGATTAAGGGTATCTTGCAGGATAATAGAACAAATATGTGAAAGAAAAGAAAATAATATATATTGTAAGGTACCATTCGTAATTTTTTGCAATGTTGTTGTGCAGCAAACTTCGTGTAATTTACTCTGCAGTACTAAACGTATTTATGAAGGTTTGTTTTAGGCTTCTCAATATGTCCAAGTTGTTATTGTTGTTGTTGTTGTTTTTTTTTTTATTTTTATTTTTTTTTAAATAGTGAATTGGTGTGCATCTGTTGACTTATGCAATTTTCATCCACATTCATTCAACTTGTTATATGTTACGGCAAAGTTATAATTGTTGACGTGCTACCTGCTATGTTAGACGAAGAATTTCTGTTAATCCCGAAAATTTCGTAATCTACACAGACCATGGTCCCAATTACAGTAAAGTACTCACTTAAAGTTGTGGTTAGATTCTTATAATGACGATATTTAGCGAAAAATATTTTAATCGAGACATTTATTTACTCATATTAATCTGTGTTATCCAACCACACATTGTAAATTTTTGTTTTTAATGTATCTGACTTTATTTCTGCATTTAAAAATTATTTTAGTTACTAAAACTCCATTTTTCTCAAAGAACTTTTTAATTGTATATTGTAGTTCTTCAAAAATAAACTGGCATTTATGGAATGTAACTGGCTTGAGTCGGCTCGGTTTTCTTGATAATGTAAGAGTGTGTTAGATCCCGAGAGTTGTGACACGTGATAAAATGCTTGCGAACAACAAACGTGGTTCAGGTTTTGAATGTGAGCAAACTTCACTTGAATAATTCTTATAATTTTTGAACTTTTAATTTTCTCTGACCAACCAAGTGACTTTTCATAAACGTCTTGCAAAATATGAAAGAAAGAAGATGTGGCGAAAAATTAGTAAAGCCTTGGCCATCCTACTAATAGAACACCTTACAAGCACTTCGCTCCAAGCACCTTGATTTTTGCATTAATGACTCGCTAACGAACAAGTAACACACAATAAACAATCTCTAACATCCGGTAACCTGAAAGAGTGTTCGCTATTAAAATGCAACACAAACTGTAATTCAAGTCAATTCTGTAAAACGTTGTATTATTTTAAGCAGTGAAAATCATGCCATATAAAATCTTATTTATTGTTTTGGTAATTTTTACATGCATTCACATGGTGGGAGACAATTGCTTAACTTGAATTGTTTAGGCTAAAAAATTTTGTAGCTTAATTCAGGAGGAGAGTAATTTCAGTACAGTAAGTTGGGAAGGTAGAATAGGTTGACTAAAAGTGGTAGTGTGCATGCTAGAATGCTGCTACGCTAAAACACATCAAGCATCACAAGTTTCAAACACATCTAATAAACTACTAAGTGGCTAACTTTACGTGAATTACACTATTGAAATACACTTTGACAAAATTACAGAACAACTTTCAGCGAGGCAACATTAAGCGAGGGCTTAACATAACTCAAATTAGCAGGCACTACGGAGTAATTGAGGACAGTGGTTTTTGAAATAGTTTTAGATGTTACTTATTTTCATTAATTTTAATTTTTTTGTGAAGTTTGCAGTTTCTTTACTAATACAAACCCATTAATAAGCTTTATACATGGATGCCCATAACAGATGTTCCAAAATGTGTTCAGAGTTTTTAAAATAAAATTTGCCCTGTTGTGAGGTCCATAAACTACCCAGTTTTAAGTGTTAAAATATGCCAATGGTTATGATTTTATATACAGGCTGAAATTGGAAATATCTTGAATTTATTAACACAATTATTGGTATATCTCGTGACTATTAAGGTTATAATTTTTTATTGCTGTTATGGTTGTTATATTATTTGTCAGTTTGTTGGAACATAGGTATTCTTTTGCACGGAGCACGGATTAATTACACCGAATGTGCGTTACCAAAATGAGGACATGTTTTTTTTATATGTATTCTTTTTCCATCCAGTTGTATTTTTTGCGGCGCCAAAAATGCTTGGCCTTTACCGAATAGTACGTGAAATTTCTCATTTAATACTGTGCATGTTATGTTTACTTTGTTCAATTTTTTAAGGTTATTTTGTTATATTGCACTCAGCAATACAGTAGAAAACTATAAGTTGTATTCCACAAAAAATTTACAGTTAACGGCTTGGTGAAATTTATCTTGTCCCACTTCATGCCATTTGTTTGCAGAAACACAAGTCACCTATACTGTTTGCGGAGTCATTAAAAAAAATTTAGGATGAAGAAGCTTGAAACATCCTTGCAAATATCACACAAATAATATGCAGTGACTGTCAAACACAATACTTGTCACGTATCAGGGTCTGCGGCCAGAGCGTTTGCCTCCCACCACGAATGGTTCGTGTTAGATACCCAGTGGGGTCAACCGGGTTTTCACCTGTGGTATTCATGCCAGACTTTGTCGTTGATTGTTGGAAGAAGGTCCTCTATCACACTATGAATAAAACTGTGTTAAAGTTTTGCATATTTCACATCAATTTAATATGATTTTGCCATATTTTATATTTATATTTAAATTTTATCAGAAATGTGTGAAATATTAAAAGCAGCTGTGATGTTAATTACTATTACAAAAGTTATTTGGTACGTACTCCAAAATATCTTAGTTAAAACTGTGTTCTGTTTTTAAACACAAATGTAATGTGACATTTAAAAATAATATTTTCTGAAGTACTGCAAAATACTGGTACATTTTCTTAAAAAATGGGCTAAGTAAAAGCGATCAATGTTGTATAGCTTTTGATCTAACCTCGTAACACATGCTCATTAAAAAGTATGTTCCATAATAATTTATTTATGACCTTTCCCCCTACTCCTCCGCCTTAAAATCTATAACATTTGTGTCCTTGGCATTATATTATTACACATTTTTAGTAATCTAACAATATTTTATTTAGTAATTATTTTTGATAGCCTAAATTCTTCACAGTTGTCTTAAAATCATTTTTTAAAGCTAATGGTCATCTCCAAAAAAGATTTAGCTTATTATTTGATCTGAAAAATTATTTAGTTAAATACTTTTTGACAGTTTTAATTATAACATGAGCTTGATAACTGTGAATTTGTATTCAGAATCATTGGTCTTATCTGAATAATTGACTGTGTTCAAACAGAAATATAGACGCTGTATTATGCCTGCAATAACAATACACTTTTGACCTTCAACCTATGGATCTGGACTATGGTGTTTCGAAAATGTATACACTATAGTTATAATTTAATTTATGTATATGTTTTTTAATTTGTATATAAAAATCACTTTCATAAGATCATACAAATCTACAGAAATGTGCATTCCTTAAGTGGGGCTAGAAGTTTAAATCTTGTAGTCTAGAGATATTGCTTGTTTTACGTCTGCAATCTCTCTTCATCAATTGACTTATCTTCAATCAATATTAAGTGTGTTAAAATAGTTTGGCTTGAATGCCTGTATCGTTTTCCAGTTGATGCTTTTAGGGAGGTAACTTTGGTTCAGTTACTGTGTGTGCGTACATACCTACATATTTTTTGTACACAAAGGGTGTTAGAAATTATTATTACAAACTTCAAGGGCCTGTAGAGGGGATTGAATAGACAATATTTTAAATAGGAAGTCTTGTCCGGAAACATACCATTTCTGTGCTACAGCCATTACAATGTGTCCATTGTGCCATTGTTCAGCAACCAGATAGGCAGTATGACGTCAGAAGAGCACCATATCAAATGAAATGTGACGTAAGGTACAGAAATAAATGACGTTTGTCTCCTTACAGAAGAAAGTTAATTTATTTGGTAACAATACCAATGTAACAAACAACTTTCATTTATCGCACTAACACTTGTGTCAGCAGTGGAAAAACACATTTCTGCCTGTGTTCTGCACAGAATGTGTCCCGTGCGAATCTGCTGACTATAACAGAGGCTTGATGTGACGACCAGCAACATCGTTGGTACACGTTGTACCGACGAATCAGGTTCCAGTACACTCGTTCCGTCACAACAGGAGTCTCGTTAATCTCTTATGCAGTGACCATAACTCATGCCACCAGTCCTTCCTCTTGTCTGGACAGGAGTCTCATACACCATAGTCTTCACACGACCTCACAGGAAATAATCCAATGGCGTTAAGTCTGGTGATTGTGGATGCAATGGAATAGGACCACCTGGCCTATCCATTTCTGCCCAAATCATTGGTTGAGATATTCGCAATTTCACATGTAAAGTGTGGCGATGTGCCATCGTGCTGAAACCACAGTTATTGACTGAGATTTAATGGCACATTGTCCAAGAACAGTGACAATACTTCCTGGAGGAAGATCAAGTAAGCAGCACCTGTTAACCTGGTTTGAAGAAGGTACAGCCCGATCACTTGAACTTGTAGAATGCCTGCCCACACGTTGATTGAAAATCTGTGTTGGAATCTCCTGACATGCGTCGTATGCGGATTTTCATCTGCCCAGACATGGTTGTTTCGAGAATTGAGAACACACTACCGCCTGAATTTACATTTATCTGTGAACAGAACTCTTCGTGGAAACTGTGTTTCATCAATGCAGCGATGCGAAAACCACGTGCAGAAGTTTACACATTGTACAAAATATGCTGTTTGCAATGCCTTTTAGGGTGGTAAGGATGTAGTTGTTGCTCATGCAGAACCTCCCACACTACACTGTTAGAAATGTACAACACATGTGTAATTGTTCACATACTTGTTGACAGGTCCTGCTCATACTAGAGCAGTACACCCTGTTCCCATTTGAGGGTGCAGTGTCTCTTTGGAGCATCACAGTCCCTCCTCTCGACGGTGAAAGTACCTCATTCTCGGAGCTGTAGAACAATTCTGGCAAAATGGGTATACAGTGGAGTCGTGCATTGTGGATATCACTCTTGATACAACGACGAGCTGCTCTTTCATCCCCTTCTGCTGTGCCCTATACCATCATCATGACAGTGTATTTTGCAAACTTGTACTGAACCATGTTGATAGGAGATACACAGGCACATGAATGGGGCTACAGGTATGATACCACAGCAGAGTGTCACATGCCATCAGGTGATTCTGTGCCGTCCTATCCGGTTGCAAAAACAACGGCACATCCGACGCATTGTAATGGCTGTAGGACGGAAACGATACGTTTCCAGATATAGCTTCCTGTTCAAAATATTCTCTACTCAATCCCCTCTACTAGCCCTAGGAGTTTCTAACATGAATTTCCGAACATCCTGTATGTACACATTTAGGACATTCTGTTCTGTTAGTGTTGTGTTTTATTTGTTGTATAGAATGTGGTAAGTATTTCGAAAAAATAATTTTGAGCTCTTTATCCTTAAAATATAGTGCAGACATTCAATTGACTAGACAATAATGTTTTACAAATGAGACATTTTTACTAAACATTTATTAACATTTTCTACTCATCTCATCTAAATGGAATATTGTATAAGTGAAAACTTTATATTAGTTAGGTTTAATTAACAAACTGTAATGATTTTAAAAGCTACCTTATAAATAAGCAGTCAGGATTGGTTCACCAGAATATCCTCATTTCCACTTGTACAGCAAATTATCAGTGGATCTTATTTTCCAGTCTTCAGATGTGGCAGGAGATACTGTTACAATAATGGCCACTCTACGGCTGCTGCGGTTAATTGTGAAGCATGCTCTTGAACTGCAGTCAGTGCTGGAGTCAGGTCTTGCTTCAACTCCTACTCGACCGTGGAAAGGTATCATACCACAACTGTTCTCTCGCCTCAGCCATCCAGAACCATATGTCAGGCGACGTGTGTCGGAACTTCTGTGTCGTGTCACAGAAGATGCACCCCATCTGATCACCTTCCCTGCAGTGGTTGGCGCTGCAACTGGAGGGGCTAGACTAAGAGACATGGCTATGTCCTCCTCTACTTCTCGTAAGTCCTTTATTCAATTTGTTGGAAGTATCATAAAGTAAGTGCCGGCATACTGCATGAGTTGCAGTCTCAAAAATAACTCTGTAGAACTTGATCATTAAGGTTATTCAGAAATTACATTCTTGCCTAATTTCTCTTAAGTTTGTGTTTGTGTGTTTATATATATACATTTGTATACATGTCATCACCGGCCTCTCTCTCATTGGCTGTCTCAAGGCCGCACTAACATAACGTGATTTAGTATAACTGACCCCTCTAAAAAATAATTTAAAAAGACTGTGCATTCACATGAAATGATGCAAAACCTATACTGTAAAAAACCAGAACACTAAAGAAAAACAAAGCTAATGATAACTCCTCACAAGGCCAACCTGCCATAATACTACTTATTACACCGTAACTGAAGTTTAGATTTGACTGGCCTTCTTTAACACTCGACTGCGTTTTTTCCCATCCCTTCCGTTTCTAGAACTGAGACCGCTTAAAGAAAGTATTATTTATAATATTACCAAAATACAGGTGAGTTACAACAAATAACCTAACTGAGCTTCCATAACAAAATATAAAAATAAATCTGTAATCTCGCAATGCGGCACACAGTTCTTTTTTCTCCCACTAATGTTAACAGTGTCTTTATTTAGGTTTTAACTATTACATACAGTCTGTGGCTATTTTGAAACAATATTACAGTAATGTAAATTTCTTATATTTTGTGAGTATTTTTAATATACAGTATATTGTGCATTAGGTATCAATAAACATTTTTGTAAGTTTTAGGTACAGTCTAATATGTAAAGGGATTTTATACCTAAAAGATTACAGTAAGTATTTTTATTTTTTTGTGGCTGTCCTATGTAATTGCCAAAATTTTGGTTTTAATGCTTTTAAAAGTACAATCCGAATGGTTGATTTTCGTACTGTAAGTAATTTAATAATTAACTTAAAAATAATTAACGTATGTGAAGTTTGAAAAATGCATATACAGTGAACCCTCGATAACTCGGACTAAAAGGGGGGAGAAGCTGTCCGAGTTACGATTTGCTCGTGTTATCGAGGGGCGTCCGGGGAGGTGGGGTAATCAGTCATTAATCACAAAAAACGTGAGGAAACCAGTACGCTATCATTTCTACAAGCAAAAGAAGCGGCAATATATAGTGATTTTTACGTATCAATTTACAGGAGGGGGTAGTGAGGAAATTATCACTGTAACGGGAGAACTATAAAAGAAAGAATGTCAAACAACCTGGGTCGGCAGATTCTTTTTTATTTATTTTTTATGCTACTTCTGGCTGATATTTTTTTTTATCTGTGCAAGCTGGCACCAGGACACCCTTCTACCACGTAAAAGTTTTCACCCCCCTTTTCTCGTCTGGCTGACGACAGTCTGTGCGTGCGTGTGTGGGTGTGTGTGTGAGATAAGCTAGGGTGGTAGAGCGCGAGCGGAAGTGTCAAGGTCAACTGGTACAGTCTCAACAGTAATACAAACACTGCACGTGACCATACGCAACTCACGAGATGTTTACGTTAAAAATTGCTCTACATCAGCATGTCACAGTGTCTGCAGCCAGCTGCTAGTTTCCTATGATAAATTGTTTATTTCCAGGGCCTCTTTGTTAGAATATGAGGCCAGGAGCAACGCAAATCTCAGTCTACCTTTCCTTTTTTTTTTTTTTTTTGTGTTTATTTGAAGTCTACGGCCGTGGTTGAAGTGAAAATGTGCGCTCATAGGCCTCTCTTCATACTAGGTGCGTCCTCATAGATCAGTGACATCTTTACACACTCTTTACACTTAAAATAAATTTCACAGATACCATCAACGTTAACGGGAACTCAATAAAAGCCCATTCGTTTTTACCATTTAACTTTTTCAAAAGTGAGGCCCTCTTAGAATGTGCGACCCGGGGAAAGAACCTCTTTCTGCCCCCTCCCCTTTTTTATAATTTATTAAGCCCTGTTTTTTTTTTCTTTCTCGATATCACGCCGGTTTCTAACGTAGTGGATTAGGCGCCAGTTTACGGTGCGAGAGGCCCCGGGTTCGAATCCTTGCTCGGGCATGGATGTTGTGTTGTTCTTTCACCTCACTTCACCCTCATCCGCTTGTAAGACGTCATTAAAGTGCCGTAAAACCCTCTCACCACCTTGCCTACATTGCAATACAAACCAATGTCTTTTAATTTTTTTTATTAATGTCCGGAACAATTTGTTTTGCAGTCTTGAATTTATCGCACATACCAGAACAAAAGAAATTTCCCTTTAGGTGACAATGTGACCTGTAGTTACCGTCCAATTCACCAGCATCATACTGAAATGTTTATTTACGACGCACGTGCGTGTGTGGCCCGCGCAGCGAAGTGGGAGGAGAGATAAAGAAGGGAGGTCTGACTGCTGAGTTGCATCTCTACTCGCGCGCCTCGCTAGCAACATTTAACCACACGGAACTTGCCACATATTTTACGGTGGGATTATTAAAGGCTATGTAGCGATGAGCAACTGCTTTTAAAGCTTAATACTGTTTTTAAATAAAACGTGATTGATTTTAATGATGCAGACACAATTTTCTTATGATTTCTGACCAAAAAATAATTTAATTAAAATTGTTATTATTTTTTTTAAAATTCTGTCCGAGTTATCCGAAGTCCGGGACATCGAGGTCCGAGTTATCGAGGGTTCACTGTATACAATTACTGAGTTCTGTAAGGATGGAGTGGAGAAATTTTATTCATTGGATCTCGAGCATTAGTGAAGATATGAGGCGAAAATGGAGCCAAAAGCAAGTGCAAAGGAAACTGGAGTGCCCTTACAACACCAACTGGTCAGTGGAAGCACTTGCTAGGTTTCCGATGTGCATAAATCTGTAGGAACCCGAAACTGTATTCAAATCCAGATTGCTGTAATAGGCGAGTGGTCTTTCTACTCACTATAGCATGGCCAGCTTTATGTTTTGCCAAGAAAAATATTTGTTTTGTCCTGAAAATGTCAGGAATTTTTTTCACCTGTGTTTGTGTGTGTTTGCTTTTGTGTATATATCTATCTCTCTCTCTCTTTTTTTTTCTGTACTTTTAAAAATAGAAACATTTTCTGCAAATGTATTCCTATGTTGTGCTGTAACTACTGGGAAAATAATTTCTACTCTTATTATTTTTCCCCAAATTAAATCTCATAATTTTCGCACATGGGAATTCTGCCAGATGATGCTTCTAGTGGACTAGTTTTTTTGGGATCTCCAGTTTTTCATTCTGGCATTGCCCCATATCATGTCACTTATCACCAGTGCTAAATGTCCAACATATTTAGTGCTGACCAATTTCTTTCTATTCATTTATCTCTGTTAATTTTTATTTTTACTTAAATCATTTATTACAAGGTTTTGAAAATTCTTGTGGAGTTAATAAACATTTCTGTGTGTACAGTGACTTAAATTTTATTATTGAAACCTAGTATATGTTTTATTGTGTTGAAATGTGATGAACAACATGTAAATAACATTTTTGATGATTATGTTGTTTGTAGTGTTATTTGAATTCGAAAGATTCATTTACTACCAAATAAAAAATTTTAGCTAGATTTTATAATTACACACACATTTTGATAATTAGAGTATTTATTGAATGCACAGTATAGTAGAGAGCAATGTGTTACATAAAACTTAAAAGATTTGAAAATAATTGTAGTACTTTGGCTTAAATTTTTAAACTTTAGAAGTATATTATTTAAATTAAATTTTTACATACATACAAATTATAATGACTTTAATTTTTAGCATGACTTGCAACCATACAAAAAGAGCAGTTCACTTTGTTTGCAAATGTTAATGTCAGCCTGTCATTCCCTCAGTGCTCCATTTCAACCTTTTTCTGAAAATTAGTTAATTGAATTATAATTTTTTGAAGTGGTTTAGAAGTACAGTATGAAAAATAATAGTAATATAAAATACAGCCTGGCTACATGCAGTAGGTCCAGCATAAAATGATTGCAAACATTTTGATGTAGAGTAAAAGTTCTGCTAAAATGGGCTTGCACTGTTATTTTAAATGTAATATGAAATGGGTAAATTTATCTCGTGAGACAAATAGAATGTACATGTTAAGAATCTTCTAGAATATTTGAAAACACAGTTTAGAAAATTATAACACATTTTTTGCTATTGTTTTGTAGGGTTGTTCAGCACGTGCTGTTTGTCTCAACAGTCGGGAGATGCAGAAGAGGAGTTGAGTGTAGAAGAAGAGGAGCCAGAGAATGAAGAGGATGAAGAGTGTTGTAGTGAAGAAGAGGGCGTTCAGGCTCATGTGTTGAAGACATGCTTTCTTGCAATGGTGGAGACACTCTCAAAACAGGTACATTACAGCATGAGAGTAACTCTTTCAGTTCACACTTTGTTTAAATCTGATGCACTGTTATTTTTCTAGAATGGAAGTTTTAATGTGACAATGTGATAGTTTTGACAGTAATTATGTGTTAATAACTTCTGTTTCGTAGATTTTTTTTGGTCATAGGAAAGTTTTGGTTGCATACAACGTTCTCTATACTTATGTATATTGTATATCTAATTACACATAGTATTCTATCAAGTTCTTATATTGCTATTGTGATGTACTATATAAAAATATTGCAAGGATTTCCACAGGCATGTTCAAAAATGTGTACACTGTACAGACTTGGAGATAAATTTAACGTTTGGAAGTATTTTGTTAAGAAATGAATTTTGAAGTTGTCATTAGCTCTTGAAATATAAGTTTGAAGGTTAGCATGTTAATTGCAATAGTTATAACCTAACAATTCTGTGAGATTTATGATATTAATTTTTTCAGGCAGTCCACTGAGCTAAGGTCTTCTTCCTATTTTCAAATTGTAGCAATACAATAATTACAGTAGACCCCCAATCTAACGACATAATTTCCAGGAACTCTGGAAAAATTAATATTTTCAAAATTGACCAAAGATAAGCAAAGTGCAATAGATCACAGTAAAACGTTATTTAAAAATACATTTGCGTACATTAAACAATAACATACTGCAGTTATAATAAATTAATGATATACAGTTGTGAAACAAAAAAACTGTAAAAAAAATGTTAGATACTAAAAACTTTGGCTGGAATGTAGTTAATGCGCGCACGCCTGATGAGTTAGGCTGCCCGCGGAACACAGTCATATGTGAGACGTGATGACTAACACTGCCTTATCTCCTCCTCACTTCCCCACGCTCCCTCCACCCTTCATGCCTATCACACATTTTTCCACGTGCCCTCATCTCTGAACTTTCTTCTCCTTACTCCTACACGTCTCATCTGTGCCACTCAGTCAGCGACCTGACGCGTGCATAGCAACGGTATTGCATTGTTCGACATGTTGCCTGTCCATATTGTATTTTGCTTGGTGAGTACTGTGCTGTAAGAAACGCATGGCTAAAAATAGATAACACCCCTCCTGACTGTCCACGCCAGCCAATAACCATTTACACCCCCACCCCCAGCCAACAAACCAGATTGTGCTTGTGTGCACGCGGCCACTCGCATCAACTGCCGGCGCCGGCTGTGATAGTCACATGACAACTAGCAGCCTGTCTGGCCGCAAAGCAGTGCCACATGTTTGCCTTTCTTTCCCACCTCCCAGCCATCGTCTTTGTTTCCGCGTCTGGTAGAACCCAGGGGGTTGGGGATGAAGGGACAACACGTTTATTATTATTTTTTTTTTACTACAGTACGTCCAAAAAAATGACAAGCTTGACCGTAAACGAGAAAAAAAAGACAGAAAGAAAACAATCCTGTGTTATCTCATCTTTTTTCTCTTGTTTCACATCAGGCTGTACGCTTCAGCTCGTCTTGACCTTGACAACTTCCGCTGTTATTGGTCACTTGGCATGTGAGGCAAATGGCTGCAATGTATAAACGGCCTACAATAGTCACGTATGCTACATGTGCGCTGTTAAGATTTTTAATTATGCTCGTTCAACAGGGCAGTGATTAGAGCGACTGCGACCCGCGTATCGAGAGCCACTCTGCCTCTATTCACAATGCAGAGCAATAAACTGGTGTGTTGTGCATAGTTTTACGATTTTTCCTATAGGCCTAAACTTAAAACGAAGAGTAATTTAGTCGTTATTTAAGTGACAGCACCTTGAAAAGTAAGTTTTTAGCCCTTCTGAGTGGCTCCAAATTCACGTTTCTAATAGGCGTACTGGTTTTTAAAAAATAAAGATTTTATCTTTTATAAGTAATTTTATTCTTATCGCTTAAAATCGTATAATGGCGACAAGCTGTAACAGTTCATGCGTACAGTAATTACAAAAAAAAAAAAAATACTCAATGGCTTTACTGAAATGTTTTAAGGGCGCGGTCTACCACAATTTTCTTCATCATTATTTTATTTTGTATTTGTACCAGATATTTTTTTTCTGGTTTTAGACACAAAAAGTGACTAAATTTGGCTCTTATGAATTTATTTTATCTCTCATAGTTTTTTGCGTAATGGCTTGTTAAAGTCATATTTTGCATGTTTCCGTTTTAATGACCACACTAAAACCGATATACACAACCCAAAAAAATCACAGTGGATAAAGACATTGCAGGCTACAATGACATGCTCTTAAAATTAAAGAATAAACATTATTTGTATTTTTAAAAAAAATTATTGAACTTTTTAAATTTCTATTTTTAGTTTCAGCAATTTTTTAAAATATCTGGTACAAATAAAAAATAAAAAAAATGGTGATGAAAATTGTGGTAGACCGCGCCCTTAAATCGTTGCAGTATGAGTCATTCTGTTGGTGAGCTTTGCACCAGGCAAGCAGGATGAATCATGCGCGCACCACGAGTTGAGGGAGACAAAGCCAAAGCCAACTGGCCGCTCTCCCTTCCCCTCCCCCATCCTACACAACTTGACTTACCGCGCCTCGCAGGCATCACGGCACACGGCCCAGGAATTATGGCGCACCATTTTATTTGGAAGACACCTTTTTGTTATACTAAAATATAATGTAAAGAAAAAGTGTTTTTTTTTGTCTATAATTGGTCTATATTAATTTCAAGGGAAAAAAACACTTTTTTTTTTAAATGTTGCAGGTGTCAAAATTAATTACCTCGGGACTAACGGCATCGGCGATCTAACGACATAATTATCTGGCACCGTGCGGTGTCGTTAGATCGAGGGTTCACTGACTTAAGGTTCTGTTATGTGGCTACTTCGAGTTTGTTACAATCCAGCTTCAAATTGTTGGATAAGTGACATGCTACAGTGTTACCTGAACATGTGGTTACAGTGTCAATAGTAAGGATACTTTGGTTGTTTAGGGAGAACTACAGTAGAACCACGATTTAACAAAATGCCATGGGAACCGAAAATGTTTACTCTAAAGTGATGTTTCGTTAAATTCGTCTTCTTACATCCCCTTCCCCCCAACAAAAAAAAATGTTAAATCCTCTGGCATGTTTTGTTCGAATTTAAGGTTGACGCAACGCCACTGCGTCCTTAATAATATCCATACTAAAGCTCGCCTCCCTTTTAAGTTGACCTGTGTTGTATTTGTAGGTTAGGCCTAAAACGAAACCACGTGTTGCCGATTTCTGAATATGTACATAATATTACGCTGTTTGCTCTTGTCAGTAATCAAATACTATTTTATTGTACTAATTTGTGTGTGTAAAGAAAGACTTACGTACCTGAAGAACATTTCACATAATATTTATTTGTTTACAGTCACTGCCATGATGCCAAAAACTACGTGCACGGACTTTGATTGAGTAAGATAAATTATGCACGAGATAATATTTGATGTAAATAATATTATTTAAAGTGTCTAAAATTTATGAGTGTTATTTAAAAGGGGTTTAAACGGCAACACGTAATAATATTTTAATAGTGAGTACATATTTTGTGTTTATGAGGCGAGCGAAATTATGTTTTCTAGTATTGGTAACCCTGCAGAGCAGACAGCTCCAGCGGCCGAGCGGCCATTTTGAACCCACCCACCTAAAGGGACTTCCACCCCCTCGGACGGATATATAAGGCGCCTCTCGCCCTCCAGAAATCAGTGTTTTCCTAGGGCTCGGCTCCTACCAAGTTCTCTAGGCACTCTCCCTTTACCTTACGGGTTGTGGCGGGAAACTGCCACCTAAACCCTTTACCCTCTTACCCTTAACTACCACCTATCCGGGGTTGTGGTGGGAGACTGCCACCTAAACCCTCGCTCCTTCCTTACGGGCTGTGGCGGGAGACTGCCACCTAAGTCCTCCTACCCAAACCTACTCTACCTCCCGAGTGTCTAGAAACGACGTAGCGAGTCGGTCACTCTAGCGCGCGGTAGCTTTGGGAACGCACCCACTTGCGCAGCTCTATCGGCCGCCACAAGGCGCGCCAGCAGTATCCGCCGGAAAGCGGAAGTCAGTAATCGGAGGCTCCCGCGAAGCAGTCTATACACGTGGCAGAGTGCCAGTGATAAGTCAAGAGTATCATATTTCAGTGGCAAAGTTGTGTTTATCAGTAGTATTTGCAGTAGTAAAGTGCGAGAGAAGTATAAACCAGGTGTAAATTCTGTAAAGTGTGTACAAAGACTTGAAAACAGGAAGAGTTGTAAAGTGTTTTGTGAACTTGTGTACTTTGAACGAGTCAACAATATAACCAGTGAAACGCAATTTATTCTTTTATTTTCTGAAATAAATGTCTGAATCGGAGGCCCGCTCATCTCAGGAGGAGATATTGAGTCCTCGACAACAAGCCGCAAAGGCGCGACAACAGTTAGTCGCCCAACAGGATGCATACCCTGCCGGTCTAATCCCGGAACTGCGGAAACTACCAGGCCCTGAGCCTACCCTGTCTGAGCTCAGCGCTCATTATAAACAGCTTCCGGCCCCTCAGGCCTGAACCCGCAAACACGTGCGGTTCAGCAAGATACTTAGAGAAATCCAGCGCCAACAGATCCAGTTACTGAGTCCTATCAAGACTCCCCCTATGTCTGCTCTCCTGCACCAGCGGATCCAGGAGATCATCACAGAGGACCGCAGAATGCCCAAGCGAACCACACCCTTATCTGACGATAAAAAAAGGTTGCTCAGGAAGTTATTTTAATAAGGTGAGTGGACATCGACCTTACCCATATAAAGAATTCTGAAACCCCCTTCCTCTGCTTGCACAAAAGCATCCTGCGTAGGCCCTACACAAGGGACACCACTCTCCCTGGACACGTTAGGCTTTTCATCGATCCACAGGAGGAGTCTCTTAAAGCTCTCTCCCTACAGCTAGCCAAATCAACGGTGCCTCACCTGTGGACCACCCTCACCCATTTAGCCTTTAGGAAGCGGGGCAAGGTAACTTTAAAAGAGTATCTTGGCTCAAAACAATAATAAAACACATTTACCGTCAACGGGTAAGACACAGCCGTGAAAAGAAAAATAATCGGCGATAAACCTTCAAAAACTTCCAGCGGAACGCTCGGCAAGCGTGCGTAAGGAGAGTTAGGCCGCCCTTGCGCGCATCACCATGTGAGAAGTGATGACTAACACTGCCGAGTCGTCAATATTTCCGTCTCTCTCCCGTCCGCTCCATCAACAAAATTAAGGAAATTCCCATGAAAATAGTATAAAAAAAATAAAAAAATTATTTAATGAAACCTGAGTTAAAAGTTTGCGAGGCAATGGTAAAATAATAATTAAATATGTGCGGCAGCGGCCATTGTACCTTGTATGCAGCCGCGCTCATGAAACACTCATCTGCTCGCTAAAAATACTTGACACTCGAGCAGTTTTTTTAGCATCGGAGAAACAAATTGTTTACGGTAAAAAATTCGTTGTAAAAAGTCTGCATAAATAATATTGTACATTTTTTTAAAAATAATCTCACATGTTTTATCACGGGATGCGTGTGTAAATAATCACGTTGCACACCACTGCATTCTATTGGTAATACAATTAATGAATAGAACACGCGGCACTGCAGCGCATTCTAACGGAGACGCGAAGCACTATCTGTGAATTAGTTCTTGTGCTGTCTACTGCCGTGCTGTGGAGGCTGGGTACCTAGATGCTCGTTCACTTGTCAACTGCCAGGATGAGGATCTACACGCATGCTTGTTAAGCAACACAGCGGCGCTCGCTCGGCCACGCCCACGCGTGCATATCTCAAAATCATTCCCGCGGCCAAAGTTTTCAACTAATTTTAACGATTTGTTTTTTTTTTTTTTTTCCATGGATGGTTTAAGATTTTGTACGGAGAAATAAGTATATACGGTGGTCGGTGCTAGTATTTTTAAAGGACTTAAATTACATTTAATATTAGTTTTTGTCAAAGTCACTTAGTTTTTTAATATTTTTATTTATTTTTTTTGTTATTTTTTGAAGGTTCCTAAAAATCCTTCCATTAAATCGCTGTTTTCGTTATTCCCGAGTTTGTTAAATCGGGGCTCTACTGTATCTCCTCAATTGGTCTGAAAATTTTACAGTCTACTTTAGTCTTTCTTATTACCTGCACTTATTATATATTACTAAAAATATATTATGATAAATAAAAAAATAAAAATGTAAAAGATGCTACTTTGTAAAACATTTAATTTACTAGAACGAGGGTTTACTAAACTTTGAATTTATAATCATGTGCTATAAAATTTGTACTCTAACTACAAAATCAGTTCAACACTAACCAGTGAATAAGTGAAAGTAAGCGCAATATAGGTAGACGTCTAAGTTAACACAAAATGTTATCAATACACCTAGAAATTATGAACTTTATATCTATAGAAATTTGAACATTCGTAAAAATGAAGTAAGTATACGTACTAAGGAATAATTATGCTAACAAGTTTAACTTCAATGAGGTAACTGCTCGTAAAGCAATTTGTATTCTTGGTGCCTGATATAGGCCATTCGGAATAAAGTGAGCACTAAAGATTTAACCTTTGAAAAAAATCACAAGCCGTTACTGCATATACATCACCACTAACAAGAGTTACTTTACTGCTTGTATGGTTGGTAGCGATTTATTGTATGTAGTTCCGTGTATTTTCCTATTTGAATACAACATTAGTGAAAGAAAATATGATGAACTCGACCTGTCAGTATTTAATACACTTCAAAATATTTACTTATGATCTTATTGACATTCATACATATACAGTGAAACTTCCCTTAGCGAACACTTCCGAATAGCGGACACTTCCGAAAAATGGACATTTTTCCAATCACCGGCAGATTAACATGGAGCCTTATGGAGAAATACTCTCCAAATAACGGACATTCTTATTAACTGACGCGGACACATAATAAGTAGTGAATAACGGACAAAATGCGCAAAAAGGGGGCGCGAAAACAGTTGCAAAGCAGCTTCAATGAATGTTTCGGCAGCGAGTCGTAACTAAGAAAGTGCGATTTGTACACCCCTTGTAAGCAGGTAGCGCGTAGCCTCGCGTTATTTCGACCCCCCCCCCCCCCCACACACGCACGCGCGCAGCTGCCGTGTAACTCGATCCTCCCACCACACACGCATGCGACGTGTGTTGTAGCGCTTAGTCATTGTTTACTCTTCTTTTCATGCACTTCACGTAATAGTGTAGCAGTTGTAATCGAGTGACTTATTTTGTGTGAAATGTCTCAGAAGCGTAAACTTTATTACAGGATAAATTAGCTGTGATTAGGATGCATGAAAAAGAAAAATTAAGCGTCAGTGATGCTGCTGCGAAGTTCGACGTGGGGAAAACTCAGATTGCCGACATAATAAAAAATAGAGAAGCCATCCTGAAGTCGTGGAGGGAGAATAGCTGCGGTTCCAGCAAACGTACATTCCCAAAAACGGATGGACTGACTGTAGATACACTAACGTTTGAGTGGTTTTGTAGCCTCTGTTTCTTTCTTTCTGAGGCTGTGACGTTTACTCGGCAGATTGATAGTGTAGAAAAAGTTTTTTTTTTTTCATGCCTTTCATTCAGTTAAGTGAGTCGTATGAAAATACTCAAGTTTAGCCGAATGCATATGGAGTAAGGATTTGTTCACACACACGTTGGGAACAATGGACAAATTAGTGTGACATGAGCTGCAGTTAACGTAAATTATGCACCACAAAACATTGGCATCAAACTTATTTTTTAATAATTACCCACGTCGATCACGGAAACTTTGACACACGCACACGACTCTGAAATATTTCACGTGCCGAACCGGCTGACAGTGCGAGCGAGAGCGAGCGACGTGTAGACAAGGCACACAGTCTCATGCTCGCGCGCGCCAGTGTGTGTGGATGAGTCACGTGGGCCAGCCAGCTGTATCGGCGCGTGGTAAGATTTATTGCCGTACATCGTCGAAAGGTTTTAAAATTTCTCCGAAAATACCACAAAAATTCGGCCTTGGACTAGCGAGAGTTTAACGCAGTATAGAGTTAAGAAAATTATGTAGGTCTACCATTTTTGTATTTAAATTTTTTATATATGTACTATATTTTTATATACTACTGTAATTCCTAATAGCGGACACTTCTCATTACCGGACATTTTTTTATGCACCAGAGGTGTCCGGTATTGGGAAGTTTCACTGTATTATAATTAGACTCGATTGGCGCGAGAATTATGTGACGCTATCGTCGACCTCGAGTCGCCCTGGCCGTTATCGCTTGCTCCGTGTTTCAGACAGTTAAAAACTCCACCAACACGGGGCATCAGAGTTAGGTCCTCGCCGCCAAGTTGCATATTTGGTTGCATCATTTGCGTGCGTTTGCCCTTTTTGTGTATATACACATTCAAAAGTATTGGAAATTACTTTGAGTATCATTGCCAAAATGATGTAAAACCATCGGTAATCTGTATATTATGTTTTACGTTTGCCAGCCTAAAAACAACGTACTTTTTATTTCACATGTTAAGAAAATACGTTATTTATTGTTTCTGAAGTGCGTCGTTGTTGTTAGTGGCAGTAGAACTGAACGAAACTTGAATTATTGAATAGCGTGTGTCATGTCTGTTGTAGTGGCGGCTTTGCGTTACAAATTAAAATAAAATATGCCTTCATTTACGAGATGCGTAACTGCAATAGTGCGTGTTGTTTAGATTAGTCGATGGACAGAAACCAGACATTAACTCGCAGGTATTTATAACTAAGATTACTTTTTTTATATCTTACATTCAGCCCCCGTGCATTTGATGAGTAGATATTGTAGCTAAAATTTATCGGAGCAGTTTAATGTAGTTGTAAACATTGCACGACCTATGTAAATAAAAGCACGTGGCATTATTTGTGTTAACATCGGCGGAAAGATATAAACTGGCAGGAAATATAAATTAATCAGGGCTTTTTTGAGTGTTCACTTTATTCAGAATCACCTATAACAGGAATGTCTCTAGAGCACAGCGACATAAATTCCGGTTATTTTCCAGTGTTAATGTTTATTTTGTTTGTATTTAGCTGTCCAGCAATCGTGGTGTTTAGGTTGGAGGCGAGCCTTTTTAGGGTGAATGCTTTAGGTACTTTCATTGTGACTTGTCTTGTAAAATATTGTGTTTGGTTCTTCCTTTGAGACTTTGATTTCCATCATGTCTTTCCAATTCACAGATTCCTCTGTACCTGATGCTTTTCGAATACAGTAGAACCCTCTTATAGTGTTCCCACTTAACGTTTTCCTGGTTATAATGCTAACATCATTTGATCCCTAAAACTGATTTGTAATAGGAAATTACCCTGTTATAATGTTTTCCCATCTATAGTGTGTTTCGGTCCCTTGTGAAACGTTATAACAGGGTTCTACTGTAGTTAGAATGCTAAGATTTTGAGACAACCTAAAGTCGAGAAGGTCTGAATGCTCTAACTGACTAACAATATATGGCTGGTTCCTTCTTGCCAAACGAAATATTGGTATGAGTTGAGGAACAAAAATTTCACCAGATTGTGATACAGCTGTGCTGATAGTACTGTGGCATGAATCATCTTCGCTTTGTCTATGGATACTTTCAAAATAACGTAATGATATTTCGTTAATATTAACTCGTTTGAACCGTGTACAAAAGCAGGGATGCTACTATAGAGTTTTTATTCTGAGTGATGCATCCATCTGAGAATAGTACCGTGATTTTACATCCAAGGTTGTCATAGTGAGTAAGTGCTTTGTACACAACTGTAGAAATTTCCGAGGCTCCCCTTCGCCAAATCCTTCATGCCATGTAAGGCAAAAACAATCCTTATTTGCTATGTTATGAAATGTGAGATTGTAGTTAGCTAAACGACGCTTGTGAAATACTGTACTCTCTTTTGGAATAGGCAGATGAAATACCTACTTGTTGTACGTCGAATGTGGTCTCTCTTTGCAGTTTGTTTACATAGGTCATTAATTTCTCTGCCTTTGGTTTTCTCTGCAATATATTTTTGATAGTGGTCTTGTAATTTCTCTTTCGTTGCAACATCTTCTACTCTGTACGTCATACACAAAGAACATTGGTCCTTTCTGGAACAATAAAAAGCTACATTTAGCTTATTGAAAATTTTGTGATAAGTGGAATTACTACTAGGCTTCTCTTCTTCATCGCCAATGTCTGATATAAACATGCTATACATTTTTTGAATAGTGAGGTCAGGGTGCAAGTATTCCTTGGATGTACATGAACGGCAATAATGTGATTCGACTCTGGGAAAGCGTGAAATATGATTTTCTATTGCTTCTCTGATTCTCTTGTCTCTACTAATAACATTCTCTGATTGTCTGCCCCCTCATTTCTCTTTTTCGACAACTCCACTAGCAGTTAATTTGTTCAAAGCTGTTCTAGCTATACGTTCAAAAATACCCAGTGTGTTCAGAAAGAACATTTTGCAGACATGTATACGTGATACTTCAACAGTGACATAATAGTTATTTGTTTTTTGACGCTGTAATGTATCCTATTTGTAGTTTTCTGTTCGGTTTCTTTAGTGTCTACGTAGCGAACAATGAACTCTCTTTACAGCTGTAGGTTATCTAGGTTACAATAATCATAAAATATTATTGTTCTGGGAGATTCATTGATATTTGCACACTGTGTTACATATTTAGCACACTAGTCTCCTACACATGACTTTCCCATTACTCTGACAGGTACAACATTTTTAGTTTTGGGACTTGTATATTCTAACCCCTATATCCCTCTTTTTCTTAACTTCACTATGTGTGTCTGCTCTCTGGCATTTTACTGTAGGCATTTCTCTTCTTTCTCCTTCTACTACAACAAAATTTTCAGGTTGCATTGGGTTTGGTTTCTCTCTTCCTTCTTCTGAATTTACTGTTTCAGGTTGCACTCTTCGTTCAGATCTTCCTTATTTTAAGAATTCATATTTTCACATTGCACTGCTATTGGCACCTCTCTTCCTTCTTCTTCGGTAGTCTGTCTTTCAGGTTGCATTGATATTGACTCCTCTCTTCCTTGTTCTTCTGGAGTTTCTGTTTCTGGTAGCACAGCTGTTAGCTCTTTTCTTTCTAATTCTTCTAAATTCACTGTTTGACGTTGCACTGCTCTTGGCTCCTCTTTTTCTTCTGCTGACGCCACTGTTTCAGTTTGTAATGCTTTTTGCTCCTCTCTGTCTTCTTCTACGGACAGGTTTAGAGAATTTACTGATATACGTCGTCCCACTTTGTCTCCTTCTACAGGTAAGTCTGTTTGGAGTTTATTTCTCAGGTTAACTTTTGGTGTTTCCGTTTTGTATAAAATTTTTTTTCCATGTTTTTTTCACTCTTCTGTTTCTTCATCAAAATGGATTATACACACAGCTATTTCACAACAGTCACTTAAACTGTGAGCATCTCTGTGGCATTTCTTCCCCACATTTGCTGGAATAAGGTGGGTCAACATCTGAATCACACTAAGTGGATATATCTGATGGTGAGTTAGCTTCTAACACTCTTTTGGTGTTGGTTTCCTCAGCTCGTCTTGTTTTAAATCTCTTCTTTAATGGAACCTCATCTGAAGAAGAGATATCACTTCTACCATCTTCTTCTGTATCTAATACAACTCCTTTGTATCATTTTCCACACCATGACATTTTTACTTAACTACCCACTACAAAAGTCATCGTCATTTTTACACACTAAAGTGACATCTAGAAACTATATTTCCTGTTCCATCATCCCATTGCACAAGCACATCCATTTTCATGTGTGTTATTCTTATGGATCGCTGTCTAATCTGAAACATTACAACAAACATTTTATTATTTTATTCGCAATACTGCAGGTATTACAACACTCTTTTAAAAACTTTTACGTGTTACAACTGTAATATATAACAATATGCCTGCAAGCTATATGAGTTTTGAATTTATTTATCTGCACTATGTATTCAAGAATTGGATACTGTATGTTACAGCTTTAAAAAGGCTAAATGACATTGAAAGTTTTTCACTAAGTGTCTTAACTCAAGATACGCCAGTTTGTAACATGCTGGAGTGCATATCAGCAATATTTTATATTTTCACAAAGTGACATATCTTGAGATACGTCTGATAGTGAAACAGGGGTAAGTGCAGAATTGAGATACACAATTTTTTCAACGTCCTCTAACTCCCGTAACTGTAGAGTTACAGATATGCCACTTGGTGAGAATGTGTAGCTCATCTGGACATGCATGCAGGCGGCGTAACTCAAAAATGGAATTTTTTGAGATACCTCTTTTCCTAAAATCAACGATGATTTGTCCCTGGCAGGGGTGGTTTTACCTAAACCTGTGAACTGGTTTACAGAATGGCTTGAAATTTTAGTGTTCGCAAGACTTTGGTGAAACTGTACATGACTAAACGATCTGGCAAAAACGAAATGTTTTGGAATCTGGTTTCTTTGCCATTCTCTTTGAATTAATATTACTGTGGTATTGCAGGTGGCTTGTGGCCTAAGTTTGGTTTAAGATTTTAATGTTGGATACTACTAGTGGTTGTAGTGCTGTTGTTGGCAGGTACTAGGTAAAGTTGCAAAACTTTTAACGTCCATGCTGCAGGACATTACAACAATCACATGATCACAACACAATAACGAATAAAATAGATGATGTTTATTGAATAATGTGGAAATGGACATTAAATTTACCGTGAAAATGATCTTTCATGTTTGTTGTTTTTTATGTGGTACAAATTATTTGCTCCCATATTCTACTGTTTAAAAAAATTTAATTGAATGAGAAGAACTACCTGCTTATTGATTGTGTTTGTCAGAGACCCAACTTGTTTCATATCTAGGAACAATAAAGAAAGATAATGCTTTGGCATATGTTGCGGACGTTATAGGATTACTTGGTAAGTAAAATGTAAATAAAATTAGTGTAAGTACTATGAAGTAAGAGTAGGTCTTATATTTAGTGCTAACTGCAAATCTATTGATGTTAGGTATACAGTAAACTCCAGATTATCCGTGCATCGATTAACCGGTTTTTTGATTATCAGTGCGGCTTTCTGTACGTTGAACACTGTACAAACCAAAAGTTTTTATAAAAAAATCTGTTTAGAACGTATGAGTGTCAACTCTTGCATGCAAGAATGGACTAACGAGATTGTCCGAGAGTGGATTAACAAAATTTTAACATAAGTTTTTCTCGTTTTTTTTACTGTGCACGCCAGTATATTTTTATTTATTTTGGTTAAAAGGTTATGAAGTACGTTATTCATAGGCAAAACCATTACTCATTATGGTATTTAAGTTAGTTATACATTCATAAATTAAATTTTTTTACATTTTTATTTTAACAGATGTGCTATTTTCGGGTTATCCATGTTTCCCGACTATCCGTGCGTGGCGCAGCACTATACCCTGTCTACTCTAAGGTTGCAGCAGAAATCAAAATTTCTAATGAAATTAATCAAAGTAATTGAAATATATCTTGATTCCTCACACTGTGATTGTGCCGTTAAAGCAGTCACCTTGTATTTTTCAATATTTTAAACGAAATTTATGCTGTGCAAAAATTTAACTGCCATTCACTTTAATTAATTAGCTGCAACCTTAAAATGGATAGAATATAATTAACATGGATAATCGGGAGTTTACTGTAGTTTATAAAATCTAAATCCACTAAACTGGACACAATAATTTAAAACTTCCAACTAACATCTGCACTATTTTATTGGTTTATATTCAGCCAATCAGAGCCCACCAGCCATCTGCACTACCACTTGTCATTATCAGTTCTGCCAGGCCTTTAATTGGCTAGCACAAGTTCTAGCGAGCTACATCTCAGAAATAAGTGGGCCGATCATCTTTCATTGGACAAGGAGACCACGTCAAAATTTGGTCAACATGTCAGATTTCTCCACTTTAAATTTTTGTGAACATTACATGAATTTAAATGTCAGTTTAGTTAACTATATGGTAGTGTGTACGTGTGTTTCTGAAAATTATTTTTTGCTGTGTTGTACATATCACATTAAGCCCAATAACTGTTCTATGTTTAATATGCTTCTATTGACATTTTTCTTTTGTTTTAATTTTACGTATTATTTATTACTTTTTGCACTTTAGTTACAGTAAGGTGTTCAGCATTAGGTTATGATGTGTAAAATTAATGGATAAAAGATTCACTTACCGCCTTACTCCTTTCTATCACCAACTGCTTTCTTTGATTGCTTCTTGTCCTCATTATTTAATAGGCGCCTGTAGCCATTTCCCAAGTTCAGCTGCTTGTGCAAGAGTTGAGACGCATCACTCTGTTGTGGGATGAATTATGGCTGGGCACCTTGGTGCAGCATCATGCAGAGATATCACGTCGATTGGCACAGCTTGACTTGGAAGTGGCAAGAGTCGAAGACAACCCATCTTTGTCATCATCCGAAAAAGATCAGCTCATTGCAGAAAAGCACCGCATCATACTAAAACCTGTGAGTTTTATTTGTGGGACTCTTCATGGATTTTTGCTTTTCAGGTTTTCTGTCAGTATCTTGTTTTTCCTTTGTTATTTTATTTCATTGTTATAAAAGTATTAACATATAAGGTAGCTGGATCACCCACTTACCACAAATAGCTCTTCTACTCATGGATTTTATTGTCATTCCACTGGGATTTCGTACCCTACATTAAATTGAAACATTTATTATGCCAGACCGTATTTAATGATACTGAATTAAATTTAACTTGTATGTTAATTACATCACGTAACTAGTAAGAGATATCACATTGCTGTAACTGTTGACTGCGGATATGTTGTGGTGTGGCACATAATATATCAAAATAAGAAAACACGGAACAGCCAAAGAAAAGATTTTATCTAAAAACTATGTGAATCACATTTATCTTAAAACAGGAATTAAGTCTACAAATTCAAATGCTAGTTTACTCACAATGCCACAAAATGGCCGCTGCGTATGTTAAACATGTCCTGGGGCAGATTTTACGAAGGTACAAGTCGTGTAACAATTGTAAGTAAAGCACTTGTACAGCGGAACCTCTTTAATACAAACCCTTTTAATACTAAGTTGTCATTAATACAAAGTGGTTATCTTTCTCCTTGGAATTAAATAAGAAGTTAAATACTGTATTGACTTTAATGCTAAGTAATAATTGACTTTATTTGTAAAACAATGAATATTAAGTTCCCTGATTAAAAGAATCATGATCATAAAAATATTTGTACTTTGGGGGATAAACAGCTTAAAGAAAATATTTACAGACTTTCAATTAAAAAAATAAGAGAAATACATGAAAAAGTCATTAAAAATAAAATTTTACAATTTTATACCAAGCCAGGAAATTAATAAAAAAAAAAAATTACTTTAGTGTAATTTTTCAGACTGTCAATTAAATTTATATTTTAAATAGCCTGTTAATTTTACTAACCTGACTCTCGTCCCCAGTTATGTTCTAAGTTCTTGAATCCAATAGTATCATTACAAATACCAATTACCATCAACTCCAGAGTGAAGAGGCACAGTACCTGTACTTAAAGGTTTAAAATAACTAGATAGTAAATTACATTATAAGAATTCATGTTGCTAACTACAGATCAAGTGCTTACACTTTCTTTGTTGTGGTTAAAAAATCTAGCTAAAAGAAAGAAAAAAAAAACATATGAAATTTATTTACTGTATTCCATGGGGGCCAAGTGTGTGTACATTTTTCAGTGAGTCATGCTGCATTTATTTTACTTTCTTTTCCTTAACAGTTGGTGTTCATTTTGGAGCAGCTGCATGCCATAACATCTGTATCTCCAGAAACGCCACATGAAAAATTGTTCCAAGAAAAATTTGGTAAGGCCCTACAGTCAATATTAATTAAATGGTTTGATTATTAAATGCAGTAATATACAATGTTTTGTGTAGTGTCATCGGGATGTTGTAAGAACGTATGAAGTATTTGCTGTTTATTCAAGACATTGTCATTACAGCAATTAAATTAAAAAAACTATTGATTAAACATTTTAATAATTTCTAAATTTTAACTTAGACTTTCTGTTTTGTTGCTGTTGAGCGTTGAGCAGTGACTTGGTTGTATGTCTAATTTGTCAGCATTTCGGAGGATTTCTTTTACTGCGAATAGCTCCTATCTTCTTACTGTATATGAGTCTTTCATGGTTGCTTGCATCACTGTCAATAGTGGCAGTTAAATTGGCAGTTTTATTACCATAATGTTTGTTTGGGCAGGCATAAAGTAAGTGGCTTGGCAGCAGTTTTTACTATTTTATAAATATCACAATAGGTTAATTTAATTCGTTTCTACAGAAAATGTGTAGAATCATTGAATCACAATTCGCAGATGAAGATTGAAGGGGGTTGTGTAATTCCTTGCAAGTTTGACAATGTGTGTGTTCAAGAGTTTGACGTGAATTTTTTGTTCCTGTAGGTTGGAATTCTTCTTAGTGTTACTCTAACAAGCTTACCAAAGTAATTATTGCAATTGGTTTTGTGCACGGGGGCTATAAAATTAAATGAGACTACCTTGAACACCTAATCAGTTTTATAGCTAGAGAGTACAATAGAACTCCACTTTCCATCATTATTGACCTATTTTCTGTGGTCCTATTTGCTGCTTTTACATTAGAAATTATCCTGTTTACACTTTTGCCCTTTTGCAACAATTTTTCGAGGTATCTTAAGAATTGTAAAAATTAGGTTCCACTGTAATTATATAAGGTAGCATGACTTATTGGCATTAATTATGCAACATTTATTGTAGGAAGCAGCATAACAGAGGCACTGCAGAAGCTGAAGTATCCTAGCAATCCCAGAAAGCCATATGAATCGTGGCAGCCACTGAAGCAGTTACAGTCCCGGCTGCAACAGCGGGCCCAAAAGCGCTCAGCCTACTCCATACGTATGTCTGATGTGAGCCCTGCACTGGCAGGGCTGAAGAACACGTTGATTGCCATGCCAGGTGTGTCCTCATCCTCTGGAAGCATCATAACTATTGCAGCTGTGGACAATAACATTGCTATTCTGCCCACCAAGACCAAACCTAAGAAGCTAGTATTTCATGGCAGTGATGGCCAAATGTAAGTTACCTAAGTTTTTTTTTTCTTATATAGAAAGAATGATTGTGTCATGTTTGCAGGCGTATAACGTGAAATTTGCATGTATTGCCAAGATCACTCCAGATTTGTATCACAATATAAAGTTTGATGCTTGTGGCACCCTGACATTTTGTAAACTTAGTGAACGAACTGTAAACAGTTTACTGCTACAACTCCTTGTGTCTGTAGCATGTCAAGTGTTGGCAAATTCGAGTCAATCATTCGGTCAGGACATACCTGATTGAAGAGGCCAAAGTAGCTTAAGCATTTCTTCAAGTCTATTGATTGCATAGCACTTGTGCATGTGCTGTTACTAGCTCTAGAATGTGCACTTAATGTCATCGGCATTGCTTTTGACACGCAGTCATCGCACAACTAATGTTATTTTTTCTTACACTTCTGGATATTTTCTTACGGAGGTTCCCTAAATACGTTGTGGAAAAGTTCGGTTTGGAATGTCTTTACACTAGAGACTTAAATAACATTACTGTACATTCATTTACACTAAACTTTCGGACCGCTTCAGCGTTACATGTTTCTTTAGTGTGGTTCACTACTTCCCGTTTGAACTGTGTGGTGCATTTAAACCTCGTAGTTTTATTCATTATTATCCAGGATATGCACAAAATGTTATCTTACACCTGTAAATACCATTCCCAAGCACACCAGGATTAAGCTGATAAGGCTATTCTTGCCTGGGAGATAAAACACTGGGCTGGCCATTCTAAAAGTAACTTTGCCTCTTGATGTCAACACTTTTTACCCGTCTCCAGTGCTCTTCTAGAAAACACTTTGTCTCCAAATACAGTACCACACAGCAATCATAGTAAAGACTGCCTAACACACACAAATGGCATGTATTCCACTCTTCTTGTCCTTGAATAATACAACATGGCATACATAACATTGTGAATAGTGATTTACGACCACTGAAATTAGCATAACATTCTTGTATTGTATGCCAGAAAATACTGTATTACTTTTGTTCAGTTGCTATTTTCTCTTTCCTGTTACCTATTTCCTTAAGTTGGAAATATGTAGTAGTAAGGAATTAAATTTGCTGTAAAACCTTGATTTTCTAATTTGTGGATTATCCGTGATTTGTATTTGCTAAGCCAATTTTTCAAAGTTTTGACAAATGCTTTTAATTATTGTAAAAATACTTTGGTAACACAATGTTAAGGAAATTGGTAGAGGACCCGACATGGATAAAATTTTGTGTCGAACAATATACATTCTTTAAATATGCACAGTTAATGAAAAGGAAAATTATCTTGGGGTTCAGTGTTATGTGAAGTGATTACTGTATACTTTCGTGCACGGGTGCATGTTTAGGTGAGCAGACTAGGCTTCGCTGTCCCGTGGGCCATCGTAGCCTTCCTCACGCTCCTGTACGATTTTTACTCCCATGATTTTTAACATTCTAGCAAGGCACATAAATTTTTTTCTCTGGAACTTGTTGCAAAAATCGTGGTGCGCATTATACACGAGGGCGCACTATGCACGAGTATGTACGGTATATATGACCTTTCTTCGGCTCAAAATTAAGCAAAAATGTTGCTGGCAATATCGATTTTACGCCTGCAATAACCGTTTTTGAAGTTATTTGCAAGAAAGCCACAGTAAAGTTTATCGGTATAGTAATATTTTTCCAATAGAATAACATATTTTGAATAAATGATACTCTGGATGTGTATGTACAGTGGAACCCGTTACTACGAGAGTTCGTAACAGCATAAAAAATTGTCGTAGTTATGAGTTGTCGTAAGAACAGAATGTTTATATAAACAAACAATTTTCTAGGTTATTGACGTATGTGGGATAGGAATAATAACAGTACAGTGTACCTTGGCTAGTATCTCTGCTATTATAAATCAAGGCTGCCAAAAACGATAGGCATATGTTTATTAGGTGTAACATTCAATAATTGTATTTATTTCACGATTTTCATTAGCTTTTGGTTACCATGTTCACTCGCTACAGCTCGGCAAAAGTAAGGTAAACAAAACAAAAATGGAAGTCTAGCGAGGCGGGGTAGGCGGCAACTAAAACAAACAGCACTGCCAGCTCACTTGTGATTGGCTGGAACGAAAAATGCTGCACCAATAAGATCTTATAAATGTACGAACAAAAGACGCGCTGCTGTTCCATATTACCTACTTTCTGAAGCAAAGATGTTCTGAAGTAGCGATGTCAAAGCATCAATAACAGTTTTTTAGTACGCATTCAGCTTATTTATCCATTGCAACATAAATTTCGCTAAAATAAAAACCTTTCGTTAAGAAATCATGACACGTAACGTATAAAAACACGACACAAGACGTTTATGAACTTGGGTTACGCTGCGTAGTGTAACTTCAACTCCAGGCGTTCAAAAAGAGATCCAAATGTTTCCTTTTCATGCGTTGCCATGATGGGGCAAATCTAACGTGTTCTACAAACAACTAGGTTAAGTTACGCAAACGTAATTTTTTATTTAAATTAACTTTTTGCAGTATAACACACGCAACGAAAAAAAATTCATAGTGAGTTTGAAACTGATTCTGCAATGCCATTCGTTATAATAAAACCAAGATAACACAAGTGATGCTGTGTACTGACCACATGCTACTTTCGCTTTCATGCTGTACCAAGATGGCGTCAATAACAATCGAGGTCAAGTCGAGCACGTCATGTCACTGCAGCGTTACCAGATGCAACTGCATTTCCATTTCCACCGTTGCCATAACTCGCGTTTTTCACTCTGCCACGCTGAATGATGATTATCACGTGCGCTTGTATTTATTATGGTTACTTATAATTTAAACAAAAAAATAGTTTGGCGCGGTATATTGATGATTGTTGCTTGTGAATCTCTCGTATCTACAAACTTGCTCATGACAATCCACTCGTAAATACCGAACATTTATATTAAACTGCATACACAAACTGACGGTGCATTACAATACACTCGTAGTGTATTCACCCATGTACCCCTCACACCCATGTAAGCCACCCACCCCCTTTTTTGATGAACAGTTTGAGAAAAAAAATATTTAAAAAATTAAAAAAAAAATTTTTTCCAAAAAAATTTAAATGAATCAAAATGCTGTTTACCTGTGTACAAATGACTTATTGTATATGTAGGGGAAGAAAAGTTAGGAGAAAATAAGTCTTAGACTTGTACATCCTCATCATCACTGCTGCTTTCCTCTGCTTCACTAGGGCTGTCCTCGGCATCCACGTCGCTCTCCCAGATGGTATCTTCACTCCCGTCGAGCGCATTACTAACAAAGCATTTTCGGAAGCTCTTGACCACCAGTTCTTCCGGGATAAGATCCCATGCAGTCTTTATCCTCTCACAAATCTTTGAGAGAGATGGTTTCTGCAGCCTACCAGTCGGTGTGTAAGTGCGCTGTGCGCTTGCCATCCTTTCTGTGTACAGTCGTTTCAAATTAACTTTAAAAGGCCGGTTCACGCACACGTCTAGGGGTTGGAGCATCGAGGTCCTGCCACCTGGGATGATAACCTGGTCGTTCTTTCCTTCCTGAAGACGTTTTTTAACATTTTATGTCAGGTGGCCGCGATAACTGTCTAGGACTAGAAGGCTTCTTTGTTTCAACAATGCTCCAGGGCGGCGTTCCTACACACACTTCAACCAATCGACCACAAAAGTGTTGTCCATCCAACCTTTCTCTTGCGCCCTAACAAAAATTCCAGCTGGCAATTTTTCATTCTTTGGTATTGTCTTGCGTCTGAAGATTACAAACAGAGGAAGTTTTTTACCGTCGGCCAAAATTGAAAGCATGACAGTACATCGCTGCTTTTCGTTGCCACCTGTTCTTACTTGCACTGATTTTGCACCAGGTGCCTTAACTGTGGTATCAGATGGCATCTCGAAATAGACGGGGGTCTGGTCTGCATTCCCCATTTGCCCCAGCAGGTAAGAATGCTTCTGCCGCAGACGTATAACGTGCCGTTGATACTGCAACAACTTATCGGTTTAGGCCTCAGGAAGTCGCTGACAAATGGTTGTTTTACGCCGCACAGATAGGCCATTTCTTTTGTAAAACCGATAAATCCAGTTTGTGCTTGCTTTGAACTCTTGAACACCCAATTCTCTTGCAATCTTCAAGGCTTGCATTTTGCGCATGTCTGTCGAAACGGCATAACCAAACTGCTGTAACTCGGTTATGTATTCAACTAAGCGTTTTTTGATAGGTGGAAATTTGGCTTCCTTTCCTGTAGCTTGTTTTTAATTTTACGCCAATCTCGAATGCATGATTCTGAGATGTCGTACTTACTACCTGCTGCACGATTCCCTATTTCTTCGGCTTCCGTAATTACTTTCAGCTTCTCACCCACCGTAAAACAACGCAATCCTTTTGACATTTTGACTCCTTAAATATCTGCCAAACACGTACTAACTTGTATGTAGTAAATACGAACACTTATCTCCTATGCGCCGAAAACAATGCTACCTTAACACGTGTCTAGTTATCGATCGCGCTGGACTATCTGTTCTCCGCATTCCTTCGCCAGCTAGACTGTATGTGTGCGTGCGTGAATGGCCGCCCGCTCTGTTGCTAAGTCTCCGCCCGCGCTGTTGCTAAGTCTCCGCCCGCACCAGTCATTGACCCACGTGGCGCGCTGACTTCAAATAAAAATTATCCATGTAAGACGCGCACCCCAATTTTTGTGATCGAAATTTTAGAAAAAAGGTGCGCAGGGTACATCGGTGAATACAGTAATTACGTGTCTCGTAATTTCCCGTACTCGTAGTAATGGGGTTCCACTGTACTACCTTTCTGTAGCTCAACGTCACACATGAATTCATGATAATGAAACATAAATATTGTCGGCAACGTAAATTAAGTGCCAGCAGTGTCTGCATTTTGAAACTATGTACAATGTACTGTCACTGTTGTTGATTGAAAATATTTCAATAGACACAAACTTAACTGGCAACTACGGGTGTGCGAAGCTTCGCATTGTCGAATCAAAGATTTTTGTTCCTTCGATTTCGTCTTATCTTCGACTTGAAAGTCGGTCGAAGGTAACCACAATTTGCATCAAAACAGCCAAAATTATTTATGTGGAGCAGGTAATAATCTGTTTATTTGTAATTGTATTATTCTGTATAACTTTCACTTAAAAACTCAAATTCACGGCACAGTGGTGAATTATTTATTTAGTTTAGGCTACATTCGGCGGCACAATTTCACTTGAGCCGGAGTCACAATAATCCAACAAAACTTCGCCGGCGCAACGAAAACAATATCTGTAGCCAGTAAATCAGTAAGTACAGTAAAGTACCATTTATCCAGACTTCCAAACACCGGAATATTCAAAATAACGGACATATTAAAAATATTTCCCTACATACCTTACGCATCAAACATTTTTTTTATCTCAATACCACTGTAATTTCTGCTTTCCCGTGAATATATATTACGTAAACAACAAAGAACTAAGAATCATAGAAAACTGCATACCAGTAGTACTGCAAGTTTGAGTAAAATCAGCATTTAAGTGGTCCCGATCACGGTCTTAGAATTATGGCAGTGGTCCCGATCACAAATGAGAAAGTCTTAACGGAGTGTGGTGACTCCGTGTTGCTCATTCATCTATGGTGTAGCCAACGATGTTATTGTTTACGTTTCCCGTTCTATATTACGGCGGCGATTTATTATGACTTTAATCCTAAACCGTAAAGACTGCAGATTCATTTAAATCGTAATTGCCATTTTTCGTAATTTTAATTTTGTCATCGGCGATAATGAACAAAGAAATTAACCTCTTGTACAAAGTGGAAATTAGTGGTTGTAAATATGGCTTCTTCTAGCCGTTGGAAGGGAGTAAGCCTAAAATGTTACGTCTCGTAGGCAGGTGTTCATGTTACATTAAATGAAAGTTCGTTTTGTTCAGATACGTTGACATTTAAGTATTCCGTAATATAATTTCAAATTATGGAGGTTATAATCTCACTAAAAAAAATCCTAGTTTATGTTATGCATCCCCTGTTTTGAACCCAAAATATCATTAGAAAAAAATTTGTAAGGCTACATGAGTAAATACGGTACATTTAAATATTTTTTTCATTGCCAATTGTTTGTGATAATTTTTTTTTCTTTGCTGTCTGATGTGAAAAAAATTTAATTCTTCGACTTCGACTTTCCTTCAACATTCCTTCGCACAATTCAAGATTCAATTCGACTTCGCTTCGCATTTAAAAACATACCTTCGCACATGTCTACTGGCAACTGTAATTCTAGTTGGCACAACATATGTTTTGATAAAGCTGTTTGTCTCCTGGGACCTTGTCTTGGCAGCAAGTGACCACACGCACGTGTACGATAAGTGCCGTGAGCTAGGACCTAGTTAGTAAAAAACAACATACACGACGTGTCTAACCTATATGAGTTGTGCCACTTATGACCACTACAGCAAACCCTCGATCTAACGACATCGCACGGTGCCAGGAAATTGTGTCATTAGATCGTCAACGTCGTTAGTCCAGAGGTAACTAAAGTTGACCACCCCCCTCCCTCCCCAAATAAAATAAAAATTGTGTTTTTTTTAAATTAATGTAAAACAATTACCGACTTAAAAAATGTTTTCATTGAAATTATATTTTAGTACGATGAAAAGGTGTCTTCCAAATAAAATGGTACCAGATAATCCCCCACCGTGGCGTGCATGGCAGAGCGACGCGCTCGGTCTGGTAGTGAATGATGGAGGAGAGGAGTGGCCGGGCCGCTGGCCTTGGCTTGCCTCCTGGCAGCTCGTGCGCACATGATTCATCCAGCTTGTCTCGCATGAACCACAACAGAACAACTCGTATTATTTACGTGAATGTATACGGCAATGATTTTAAAACCTTTCAGTACAGCCAGAGTCTATTTTTTGTATTGCACAATAATTGTTACAGCCTGTCGCCATTATAAGCATTTACGCGATTCTAATAAAAGGGCATATTAACGAATAAATGTTTTAAAAAAGTATGTATTTTTTAAAAACTTACACGCCTGTTATGATTGCGAATTTAGAGCCACTCAATAAGGCAAAAAAAAAAAAAATGGACTTTTCAAGGTGCTGTCACGTATAAAATTATGACTGAATTACTCGTCACTAAAAGTTGTAGGCCTATTAGAAAAGTCACGAAACAATGCACAACACACCAGTTTAATGCTCTGTACTGCGAATAGAGATGAAATGGCTCTCGGGGCGCTGGCTGCAGTCGCTCTTATTGCTCCACTGTCGAGTGAGCATAAAACAAAAATCTTATCAGTCCACATGCCGCACATGGCGACGGGACGGTTGTCTTCGCGTTGTAGGCCGTGTTTACGTCACAGCGCTGTCATAGCCACATGACGAGTGATCAATAATACAACGGAAGTTGTCAAGGTCAAGCCGAGCTCAATTCTGCGGCTAGAGAAAAAAAGATGAGATAACGCTGGATTTTTTTCTTTTACCGACTGAGTGCAATGCTGGTCCTTTTTTTTTTTTTTTTGCAGTGCTGTAATGAGGGCAAAAAAAACTGTGTTGTCTCTTCAACTCCCATCCCCCTGGGCTATCACAAGACACGGAAACATGGGAGAGAGTCGCCGAGTGGGAGAAGAAAAACAAACATGTGGCTCTGCTTTGTGGTGAGACAGGATGCTATTTGCACGTGGCTATCAGACAGTCGGCAGTTCATGCGTGTGCACGCAAGCAGAATCGGATTTGTGTGTGTCGAAGGGGGGGAGGGTGAAGGTTTATTGGCTGGCGTGGACAGTCAGGAGGGATTGTATCTATGTTTAGCGGCGTGTTTCTTACATCATAGCACTCAGAAAGGAAATTGCAATACGGATGATATTCCTTAAATTTTCAATTTTTGACCCAAATTTTTCACGGTTCCTCAAAAAAGGTTGTAAATTACCACTGCTATGCCATGTCGCGTATTGAACTGCATAGCTGAGATAAGGACACGTGGAGGAGTGTGAGAGGGAAGTTCAGGTAGGATGTAACATGGAGAAGTGAGGGGGAGCATTAGGTGATAAGGCAGCGTTAGTCGTCAAGTCTCGCATATGTTGGTGTTGCGCGGGTGGCCTATTCACCCGGCGCGAACTTCAACTATATTCCAGCCGAAGTTTCTATCATTTTTAAACTTTTTTTTTTTTTTGTTTTACAGCTGCGTATTACTAATTTATGATAACTGCATTATGTTATTGTTTAGTGTACACATAATTATTTTTAATTAGCGTTTTTTGCGATCTATTTCACTTTGTTTAGCTTTGATACATTTTTAAAATATAAATTTTTCCATAGTTCCTGGAAATTATGTCGTTAGATCGCTGTTGTTGTTAGATCCTATGTCTTTAGATCGGGGGTTTACTGTACCTAGTCACAGCTCCTGATGCTCGCTCAGTAGATGGAATGTGATGATACTCTACTTTTACTCTACTCTCTTTGTTTAGCAGTTGTTTCACTTCTCTAGCTCTGCTGGTCGTGTGAAAATAATCTGCTTGTATAAAAATTCTACTCTCTGCACAAGTTATTTACACACTTCACCAATGTGCATAGAGAGAGATTTAATAGGTACTGTACTCAGTTTCAATTTGGTCACAAATAGTAGTAAACAATTACAAACATCAAGATGTTGATCATTGTTAATAAACTTGGATGACACTAACACATTCACAGAACTACTTTAAACCTACACAATGCTGTTTTCTTTTCTTTTCACCGACACATACAAGTGTACCAATCATTGCTATGTACGGTCGAGCCAATTGCACGTGTGTGGGCGAGCGCATGTGTGGGCTAGTGACTCACACCAGATGCGCTGTTGTCAAGTGTCATACTGCCCTATGCCACGCATATCTGAGACATGCAGCCGATGTTTGGTAGTGTCAATTAGGAACTGTCCTGCTTTCACTTGTTAAAAGAATAATGATTTATAAACATTACTGTGTATATACTGTATCATTAAATGACATGATGGTAAATATATTTAATAGCATTTAGTTAACAAAACAGAAAGCATATTAAAGCTAAAGTAAACACGACATATAATCATAATATCACAGGCACAAAGACTGACTACCGTATCCAAGGGCATGTGAAATCAGTAGTAAAAAAGTTAAGGCGCGCACATGATAAAAAATGGGTGAGCGAACTGCCTTGTTGGAGTGGTTGGCCGGTGGAGGGAAAGAGGCGGGCAGATTGCCGACCGGTCAGAGATTAGGAAGGGGCATTCGGGCCAGCTGGCTGGCTATCGCGTCGTGCAGGAGGAAGGGGGCAGCAATGTATATTTTTAGAACAAACATGTCGTGTCGGACAGTACAGTTTTTGAGCAATAACTGCAACCATTTGTGGCCATAATAAATGTAACATCTTTTTCTGCTATTTTCTTTGATTTAATAAAAAATTTTTGGGCAAATTTTTTCCAATTTTCCACGGTTCCTGGAAAAAGGGTCGTTATTCCCGGGGTCGTATAATCGAGAGTTGACTGTAATTGTAACAGTTCCGTCTGTGATGCTTGACAGTAAAATAAAAATAATAGAAAGATTTCTTTGCTGGGAAAAATTTGCAAATGAATTTGAAGTTGGGAACAGAACAGTGTGCAATGTAATAAAAAGACAGTTTTTAGATATCCCTATGTTAAGAAAAGTAATGCTAAATATTAAGCAAAAAATAAACAAATTGTGGCATAAATAAACTTGAAGAAACTATAAAAAAACTTGTGTTTTTTTTTCTCTAAATGTTTTTAAACGTGTTCATAATATATTTTTGTAAAGTTCTTAAAATGAGTTTTAAAGAAGTGTATTACATAAATAGGGCCTACGTTTTTTTTTAATTAATCTATTAATCTCTTGTTTCAGTGTGTTTAAATGATAAACATAAACAGATATAGCATAGTTTACCACTTTGATAAACACATTTATGTATAAATATAGCTTGTAAATTAAAATAAGCAATTTCTACTTTCAAGCAGTGCTACACGCTACATCCTGAGATGCCAGAGTATAAACAAGCAACTCTCAAGAGTACAAATAAGGAGCCTACTGTTAACAGACAGCTATCCAGATAGCTTGAGACCATTAAGGAAAGAATGACTCGACTAACTGTGTTTTATTTTTAGTTGACTTACTCTCCCCTTGCATTATCGCTGATAATTAAAGTTCTACTTTATAATGTATGTATGTGCAGTTTCAAGAATTGCTTAGAAGTTTTAGTGGTTGAACAGTCAGACCACTCACTTGACACCACTGTGATGTATCTTCAGATTATAATTTTTTTTTTCAGACACTGTAGTTAAGTGCTGACCAAAGTCTGAGGGTGATTTGAAAACTGTTTGTAAGTTGTTTATGTGTAAAAATTTGAAAACAAATTTTGATGCTCAAGATTAATACCATATTGACTCATGTAGTAGTGCGCACTTTTATTTAAAAACAACTTATATAAATTCAGGGTTGCGCACATTACACGAAAAATAAAAACAAAAATACCTGGTAAAAAGGTGGTAACAGTAAAAGGGGGGAGGCCAAGTTGTAGACGTTAACTGACGCGTGTCAAGAGTGGGAGGCAGAGAGAGAGAGAGAGAAAGCTCTCACTGCCCTTCCCTTGATAGCTACCGTATTTTTCGGGGTATAGGACGACCCCGCATATAAGACGAGTCATGGTTTTAAAGATACAAAATCTTGAAAAAAAATAAATTACTAATTTTGAAATTCCTGACGGAAAAAAATTTTTTTCCTTTGCCTGAAACATTAAAAATTTAGTTTTTATTTTTTCAATGCATTTATTACCGGCATTTAAACATCATAATAGACACATAAACGAATAACATTGGCTACTACTGCCCTCCTCGCGCCCAAGAGCCAATGAAATGCACGCCGGTGGCCGTCAATATCTCCATTTGCTGGCAGGTGTGCGCGACTTGGCAAAGCCGGACAGAGGCACGCCGCGCACTACATGGCAATGTCGGGCAACAACAGCTGCTTGCAAGGTCATCGCATTCCTGTGCGCTGTTGTCCGCCAGCCTAGCACTAGACGGTAGACACATGAATGTGTGGTACGGTATCTAGATCCTAGTTTTTTCAGCCCGAGAGTCTTGTGCTTGCGAGACAAAGGATGAAAGCATGCGGACCTAGATCCTCGTTTTCTCCGCCCGAGAGTTGTAGGCTGGCGAGACAAAGTATCTCGGCACGCGGTCGCATCGATTGCTGCTTCGCTACAAGGAAGTGTCCTTTATTATGAATGACGCTCATCAAAATTTTGTACCGTTAATTTTATTAAAACAAACGGGGCACACATCATACAACTCCACAGCTTACAGCTTAGCTTTCGAACAATTTTTGGCTACCAAAAATGTTTGCACCCTCATATAAGACGAGTAGCAATTTTTGAGGGCCAAAAATATGTAAAAATTGTCGTCTTATATGCCGGCAAATTCGGTATCTTTCCATGGGGAAAGAAAGGAAGAAAATGGGTGACTCTGGTCTTCTTTTTCCCCCCAGGAGAGGGAAGGCAAGGTTGGGCAAGGTGGTGGTTAGGGCCATCTGCTTGTAGCCATCCCCAGCCAAATTCCTGAGTCTTTTTCTTTCTCCTCAAGCTTGCTCTGTTGTCATGTCACGTTATCTTGTATGGGAAGGGGGGAGGGGGATGCTAGAAGCAGCAGACGCAGCACATCAAGAGAGGGGGGAGGAGTGTTGTACAGACACGTGTGAACTGGCTGCAGGTAGGCAGCAAGCAATCTTGGCAGGCTATTTATAGATAGCTGCGTACAAGAGAGAGGCAAGCCTCACCCAGCTCATCGCCATCTTGTTCATCGTCACTCTCTAGCCAGTGTGAATGTCATCTTTCCTCTCTCTTTTCTTTGTTAGGCACAGTTCCTTACCTCCTCCCCCTTGTTGCATCCATCAAAACCTCTGTTACACTACTACACAGTCTCTTTACTCCCATGACTGTTTTTACATGCTAGCAAAGGCACTTAAATTTTTTTCACTGAAAAATGGTGGTGCACACTATACACGAGGCCACACTATACACGTATGTATACTGTATACTGGTTTATAAAAGGGAAAATGTTAACTTTCCTACATTTTTGTTTATATATTTAAAAAATTTTGAATTTTTCTTCTGTTCTCAGTTTTTTTTGTTGTCTTGACTAAGTAATTTATAAGTGTTAACATTTTAGGTACACATATCTCTTCAAAGGCTTGGAGGATCTGCATTTGGATGAACGCATAATGCAATTTCTGAGTATTGCCAATACAATGATGCGGCAAGGTGGAAGTATAGGAGCCAAGTACAGGGCTCAGCACTACTCAGTTATACCTTTGGGACCAAGGAGTGGTTTGATCAGCTGGGTGGATGGAGTGACACCGCTGTTTGGCCTGTACAAGCGCTGGCAACAGCGGGAAGCAAATTCTTCATACCTTAAGGGACAGTCCACATCTAGTGGCCAACCAAGTAGTGGTAAATGTGTTGTAACATACTTTCATTTTTATCTGAAATATTAGAATTTAGTAAAGTTTTTTTGTAGTAACAATTGTTTTAGCTCCACTGTTTAAGCATAATGTTTTAGATGCTAAGTACTGTGTTTGTGAATGTTTTAGACATACCCACATACAAAATTAGCAATGGTTTAGAGGTGACAAAAAATTGAAATAGTGTAAAGAAACTTTTTTTTTTTTTTTTTTTTGGACCAGGTAAATACTATTTTATTGCCAGAATTATTAATGTTTAGTTGAAATATTTTCCTATATAATCTGCTGCTTCAATGTCCAGTTTTAAACAATAATACTCATTGTCTCAGTAACGGGGCTTGTGCCCTTTGTGTCATAACACGATCGCAGTGCATTGTGGTTGTCTAGTTCATTGTACATTCCTCTGAACCACATAAGAGCAGAGATACGAGAAAAATATAAAGGGAGCATTAAAAGCCTGTAGTGAGGTCAAAGTTATTTGTTTGTTTATTTACGTAACAAATTCTGCTTTGTATGTGTGGTTAGTATGCTCCTACCTTGTAATTGTTGTCAATTTACCCACTTCCCTCTTCCCATAACTTATTACTGTAACATGGAGGCCTACGGGATATGCAAAGCAAAATGGTCAACATTTGGTGGTGCATTTTTGAACCTTTGGAAAGGTGATACAGACATTGCATGCAGCTTTGTGTAAGTGCATAGCGAAGCAATTTAATGTTGAGGAATAAATTTTTATATGGCAAAGCATTGTTCTTCATAGTAAAAATTAGAGTTTCACTAAAGTTATGTTTCTACATTTCTGTAACGAGCATTGCTGAGGTGTAACATTGTAAAAGTATAGTTTTTAGGAAATATTTTTGTGTAAACAGTATTATGGTGTAGAGTCCCTCAACTACATCAGCTATTATGACAACAACGCAACTACAGCCATATTCTCAATGACAGCCAAACAAATGTTAATTTTAATAATTTAAAAGAAATAAAATGGAGAAGTTAACATATCACGAGAAGGAACAATTATTTAAAATACAGAATTCAACAATAATTAGTGTGATGGAGTTGCAGATCTGGTCCCTATTTAACATTTCTTTGATCTGTGTATGCATGTCTTGCTGCTTTTAGTCGTGTGATGAATCCCTTATGGCACTACGAATTTGTTGACAACACAAATATTGTTATTTTGTCTTTTCCTTGTGTTCATTTGACTCAAAATAAAATGTTGCTCAGAATATTGATCCAAACATTCTGTCTAGGTAAACTTTTATAACATATTGAGTTATTAAGTCATTTCCAAACTTATGGGACTTGTACTACATTTCAAGGAACTCAATTTAATGTGATTGTTAAGTGTGAGGTGTCAAAAGATTCTCCTTTAAATTCTGAACATTTCTGTACCGAGGCTATTTCAGTCTCTTCAGGGTGTTTAGTATGTTTGACTTTTAGCCTGAATTTGGTAACAAATGTAGATTCATATATTTTTATTGCAATTGCACATGTATCTGTTGATCGAGCATTTTCCTGTAATTTATTGTAATATTTTGCTGCATTGTGAACTTTCCAGTTCCTACCATAATTTTGATAATTTGTGGTCAGCCAAATTTTTGTATGAAGTGTAAACTTGTAAATTTTGAGTGTAAACACCTAGAGGTAGATTTGCCCAAGGTTTCCCAACATTTTATTTTGGTGTATTTTTGGCCAATTTTGATGTGTTAGTTTTATTGTGAATTTGAAGTTGGCTGATGTGCTGTTTTCTTTTAAAGTATTAGGTAATGTGCAGTAACTCTAAAATCAAGTTTCCTATATCAAATTTGGTATCAAAATACTCAGCATTGAATTTCCTAAATTCTAGCTAAGTGAGTTTTTGTTGTATACTTTGTCAATTAAGTACTAGTAGGCTTAATGCAAATTGGTATAACTTTAAGGGAAGTGGTGGTCTTTAGCAGCCAGACCAAGCGGCGCCGTTGGTGGTCGCAGATTTCCTGGAGTCCATGCCTCATAAGGCCATGTTGTTGGTGATTGGCTACAAGCCAGTGATGGAATGTTGAGGGTGTTTGTGACGTCGGCAAAGCTAGTGCAAGGGCGAGCAGAACTATTTTCTGTGTCTGCAGTAACTTCCTATCAGCCATTAAGTAAAAAAACCGTTAATTGACATGTCAATTGCATTAATAAATCTAAGCTAAGCTCAGGGCAAAGCAGTTTAGTAATGAATTGCAACAAAGGAATTTAACTGTATAGTTACCACTTTGGCAAAGAGTTGCCAGTTGGCGCAAGAATATGTCAGGGTGGCTGAATCCAGGCAAGCAGCGGACCTGGTTGGGGTCTAGTTGGAATTTCAAGGCGAGACAGATGTGTGGTAGGCCGGGGGCCGAGAGAGTTGCTGGTGTGGTGTGGAGGCAAGCGTGGGCGCCCTCGCCGAGCTTAAGGCAGTTTGCTAGCTATTTTTTAAAGACTTTATAAGTGGTGAAGGAAGTGGCCAAATAGCTGCAAAGGTTTTTTTTTTTCTGTTCTAGTTGTAACTAAGAAAAGTCATATTTATTTTGTTGTGTAATTAATATGCGTCACATTTGCCGTTGTAGTCTTTTCGGCGCGAAACTCCAACCAGGCCTGAAGTGACCTTTTCATCAGACATCTTGATCCCTAGGGATACATCAGTGTGAATTTTATGTAGTAAGTTGATTTTGGAAAAGCTAAACTAATTAAACTTCAAGTGATTTAATCGGGAATTTGGCCTCTTAATTTTATTACCTTTCTTGAAACTCTTAACTGAAGCTATCAGGTATCTTCTTATGTGAAGACCAATTACATTAGAGGCCCGGAATTTTTCAAATGCAAAGTAACGGCGATAAAATGCAATAGTCCAGTTTGTCGGTTATAAAATGCTAAATTGTCCAGGCGAGCGCTGAGAACCTCGGCGGCAAGACCGGGCGTATCTACCTGCTGCTCTGTCGCTTGGGCTTAGATCCTGTGTGTGGTTGACAAGTGAGAGAAAAGGCATGCCCGCAGCACTAAAATTGTATATTGCCCAGACACTCGTCAAAGTGAGAGGATAATAAGAATAAATGTCTCCACCTCCCTCAGCCTCCTTGTACATAAAATCATTACCAGCTGACAACTCCTGACTTGCGAGAGAGACTAAGAGAGAGAGAGACTAAGAGAGAGAGAGACTAAGAGAGAGAGAGACTAAGAGAGAGAGACTAATAAGAGAGAGAGACTAAGAGAGAGAGAATGAGTAAGGCTACACTGCCGTTCCCAGAACACTGTTGTCAGGCAGTCCCAAAAACCTTCCGCTCAGCTCAGATAACGACATGGCTATTTGGAACAAGAACTGCGTGTTCTGACTGAATAACAGTGGACATATGCAGTTTCTTCACTATAAAATAATTGTCATCCGCTTTGCTACACCTGAGACACACACACACACGTGTGCGCACATGAGAAATGCCTGGGAGATAAGATAGTGCTGTCTTTTTGTGCTCACACACAAAACTACCCATGCTCATTTCTGCTTAACTTGCTACAGCTCAGGTTTTACTGTCCAGACGTTGAGGTTTTTGAGATAAGCAGCAAGGACGCATTACTGTCTCCTGTGTCGGTGCGTTTGCTGGTCTGTCACCAACCTTCAGGCTCAAACAGTTGGCCGTTACTTACATGTTTTCATTTTTTTGTTTATTTGCAATTTCAACGTTTACTGTACAGAACTTAAAAATTATAATTTAGCATGCTACACATGCCCATAAATGTGAGCGAGAAGCATAAAATCCTTGCGGGCTGGCCTTTGCATTGTTAAACTATCGTACACACAGTATCAGAGAGAGGATGGGAATGAGTGCAAGCCACCTTTTTTTTGTCTTGAGTCGAGTCTGTTTGGACAACTGAAGGGGAAGAAAGGAAAATAAAAACCAAGAAATACAGTAAAACCTCATTAATTCGAACTCTGTTAATTCAAAATGCTATATAAATCGAAGCCATCACTCAGTCCCGAACGTGAGGATAGGATTTTACATGCTATGGAGTTTGGTTAATTCGAAATTCGATTAATTTGTAATTCAAAGCTTTTTTGTGGCCCAAACGGGGATCAAGTCCTAGTAATTTGAAGTAATTTTGATAAAGATGTCAGTAATGTTTGCGAAATCTAAGAATAATGCTGTGCTGTGTGGCGTAGTACAGCCCTGGCTTTGTTTCCATTACCGCGTCTGCCCATGTTGCACTGACCTTGATGTTCCTTGCTGTCTGCTTGTGCATGGCGCTTAAATTTGAATATGTGTCTGTGTGTGCGTGCGTGCATGTGTGTGAGTGCGCGCAAAGAGAAAGGAAAAGAAGAATAGACGGCAGGAATAGCACAGCATGCGACACTCTATGGCTGTGTTGTGTGATATGATGATCACGTGATTTTGTGCTTTCCTCATGCACAGTGTAAGGTAGATACAGTTACGATAATACACGTACGTATGTGCCACGAGTCTGGAGTATTTCAGCGGCCAGGGAGAAGCGGAGTGAATGAGGGAAGGAGAGGATGAGGAAGGAGGTAGCTGGTTACATGCATCAACTCCCCCCTTCCCTCGTAGGCAGAGCTGTTTTATTTTTAGAACTTCTCCACTTCCCTTTCCCCCTCCTAGCTATCCACATACCAAGCAAATGCCAGAGTTGTGTCACCCTGCAAGTGCCTCCTAGTCCTTGTTCTCTTCCACCTCCCTCCTCCCAACTCTCTCGCTCACAGTGTAGTGCAACCTACCCGTGCACTGTGTCTATAATCTTTCTCTCCGTTCAGGGTTCATAATTTAAGATGCCTCGACTAGCTACCTATTTTCTCAGCGGCAGTAAACATCAGCTCATTCACTCTTCGTCGAAGGTACAAAAAAAACAAAAGAGACGGAGAAATCTATTCTGCTAAATATTCATCTGCCCGGCAATTTAAATAAGTGATAGTCATTTATAGCGAATAAAATACCGCGTTAGTTGCAGGATGTTCACTCTATTTCCAGATTGATTGACGATACAATACAGATACACACACCGATACAATACCTCGCGGTGGGCCTTCACCATACTCGCTTAAAAGGGTAAATAAAGAAAAAATAACTACTTCAGTTATTTTAAATTAGGAACCAAAATGTTTTACTTTGCCCTGCCTGATGGCTCAGGTTATCAGAAACGAAACCATGCTGCTTGCGCGCCGCAGCCTCGCAGCGGCCCTCTCGCACACATCCGCTCGCTTCCACACAAACAAGTAAAATGCATGTGGCCGAGGTTCAACAGCCTCGGTGGCCCCGGCAGAAGTGCCCTGAGATATTACTACGCCAGCTACCCTTCCACCTACCTAGAGTATTCTTTAATTAACTGGGTTGACTTCACTAGGAGGTTTAAATTTACCAATTTTACAACAGTGAACCTCAATAAATACATAAAGGCTTAATTTCTTAATTTCCTACTTAGATATAAATGTAGTGCTCGTTTTAAAGTTAACACATTCTTTTCTTTGAAGCTACTACAAGTCACATGACACTATAATACAAAGATTCCTCACCAGAGGCCACACTTAATAGTAGCTATGAATGCTATCACCTTGTCATACACTATTTAATATTAATATTCATTATTACTATATTGGTTTGGCCCACCGCTCCTTAACAAACAACAAGCTTTAGCTTACAATTAAATATGAATGTCTCTTTGTTTCTCCTTCCGCTGTCACTTATAACTAACATCTGTCCTTATAGATTACTTGTGGGGATCTCAATGCACTACACACACGCCAGGCAAGCCAGGCCCCCCACACTTCCAGGCTACTCTGCAGTCCAAGTTAAACGAAGCACCTTGCGACTTCATTAGACATCTGCTAACGCCGAGAATCGCGCATAAATCTGCAGTCAAGTTAATGAAATCATGTTTACATTAATGTTAAGGTTAGGCCTAAATATTCTACAGCATAAAAAGAAATTGAATTTTGGAGACTAAAAGGGCGGGCCGGGCCAAGTACCCTTTTACAACAGGCATGTCACCAGTCAACAATGTGACATATAGGAGAATATGGCCAGCAGAATGGTAAAATAAAAAGATGCACATGTTTGTTTCCTGTGTTCCGCTGATGTCGTAACTGACAACTCGTGGGAAGAGAGAACATATAGAAGTCAAGGTCGCAGTGTGTCTGCCTCCAATGCTATGTTGCCACATTGTGTGCACTGTTCTGATGCCATACAACCGTGTGGCCTGCTGCACTGCCTGTCGCAGTGCATCACTCAACTCTCAACATATTATCTACAGTAGAACCCCGATTTAACGAAATGCCATGGGACCCGAAAATGTTTACTCTAAATCGATGTTTCGTTAAATCAGACTTCACCTCCCCCCCATATCAACAAAAAAATTGTTAAATCCTCGGGCATGTTTCGTCAGAATTTAAGGTAATTTTAAAACAAGTATATTGGCTCATAACAATAACTAGACACATTTACCGTCAACTGGCAAGCCACAACCGTGAAAAGAAAAAAAATCGGCGAAAAAACTTTAAAAACTTTTAGTGGAACGCTCGGCGAGCGTGTGCATGGTGAGTTAGGCCGTCCTTGCACGCGCCATCAACACGTGAGACGTGATGACTAACACTGCCGAGCCGTCAATCTTTTTGTCTATCTCCCAAGTTTGCGAGAAAACTGTAAAATAATAATTAAATACACGCTGTGGCCTCGGCCATTATAGCTTGTATGCAAGCCGCGCTCGTGAAACAAACTCGTTCGTTTGCTAGCTAAAAATACTTTGCACTCGAGCTTTTTTTTAGTTTCGGAGAAACAAATTATTTGCGTTCACTGTAATAAATTCGTTGTAAAAAGTCTGCATAAATAACATTACATATTTTTTTATAAACTCGCTTGTTTTATCACGGGACGCGAGTGTGAATAATCACGCTGCACACTACTGCCTTCTATTAGTAATATAATTAATCAAGAGAGCACACTGCCCTGCAGCGCATTCTAATGGAGACGCGAAGCACTATCTATGAACTGGTTCTTGCACTGTCCACCACCGCGCTGTGGAGACTGGGTACCTAGATGCTCGTTCACTTGCTAGTCGCCAGGATGAGGATCTAGGCGTGCGCTTGTTATGCAACACAGCGGTGCTTGCACGGCTGCACCCGCGCGTGCGTATCTCAAAATAATTTTTGCAGCCAAAGTTTTCAACAAATTTTAACTAATATTTTTTTGTTTCTCGACTGATGGTTTAAGCTTTTCTACTGAGAAATAAGAATATACTGCCATCGGTGCTAGTATTTTTAAAGGACTTAAGTTACAATTAATATTCCATTTTATCAAAGTAACTTTGTTATTTAATAAATTTTTTTGTTTTATTTTGAAGGTTCCTGAAAATCATTTTGTTAAATCACTGTTTTTGTTATTCCCGAGTTTGTTAAATCGGGGCTTTACTGTATTCAAATAATATTTAACTGACGGGGCATCTGAGCATCATATTCGTGACATAGGCACTTTAACCTCGCAGTGAAGCGATCAATACAACTGGAGCATGTGCCTAGATCCTATGTCTCACCAGCACATTACTCTCGGGCAGATCAAACGATGATCTAGGCACTGTACTGCACGTTCATTTGTCTAGTGTTCGCTGGCTGGTGACCAGGAATGCTTTGCAAGCAGCTGCTGCAGCCCAGTTTGCCATGTGGCCAAGTAGTGCACTGTGGCCGGCAACTGACGATGTTGCCGGCGCCGGCCACGTGTTACTGCCGCGGCACTCGTGCATTTCCGTGGCTCTTGGGCGCTCGGGGGGCACTAGTGCCCCATGTTATTGGTTTATGTCTCTCATCTGGTATTTATATCACAACAAATGCATAAATAATATTTAAACTAAATGTTTATGTTTCTGGCAAAGAAAAAAAAAATTTCTGTAGGGAATTTTAAAAGTAATAATTTACTGTTTTTCAAGATTTTGTACCTTCATAACCGTGACTCATCCTATGTGCGGGGTAGTCGTATATGACGCAAATATTGCAGTAATAACAATCACATACAGTGGCAAAGGCAAGGCATGGCAGACATCGAGCGCTGGAACAAGGGAAGGGGGACCGCAGAGTTGCTGACAGCCTTGTAGACGTTATGCGTGCTACTTGCAGTACAGTTATCATCAAAAAAAAATACAGCTTTAAATGACCAAGAAAAATGCAACCATTTTTTTGTCAAATTATTTGAAACTATTATTCTCTTTTTTAATTTGAATCCACAACAGTTCTCGAACACTAGCTGTAAAAATGGGTGTAGAAACACAGAAGGTGCTTTGTACTTTTTTTTTTAAATTCAGTAATCCTTTATGTTATTCGAAGTTCAAAATTTCGGTCCCGAGCACTTCGAATTAATGAGGATTTACTGTAATCATGGATGGTGGGCTGTGTGAGAACGAACGTGTCTAGCTTTAGCATTGTTTTCCAACGAACAGTCTGTCTAGGTTCCCATGTATGTCCAACATGTTTCCTGTCGGCACACTGCTGGAATAAAATCACAAACTTGTGACCTTGCTCAAAGTCAATGCGGACACGTTGCACCCACTTCTATTACTACTTTAATATTGCTTCAAACTTAACTTCGTGCCACAGCTAAACACTGTTCACGATTAACTCCTGAAGGTCTGGAGCTCCAGATGGAAATTCTTAGTTATAAGTTCAGTTTTAAATAAAGTAACTACCAATGTTGGCATTGTTAATTTTTGCTGGAAAACACGCCGTCTGTCCAGTGGACAAGTGAACAATTACTTGCAACTGTCCAAGCTAATTTTTTATCTTTTTCGCACAAGCACACAAGTTATTAGATGCATGGCACAGTGGGAAAGGGTACACGTATTACATCAGTGTGTACCAAAGCCAGTAATTTGTCTTTATTCCCCCCCTCCCCTCGAAGTTTGTCAAAAAAGTATTTTTGATGGTTGCTCTGGTTTATTGACAGTAAACATTTGAAAATGACTGCACCACACTCAACTATAACACGTTGGAACCACTGTACTCCTTGTCAGGAATAATTGTCATGTGAGCAAGCATGATAAAAAAAAGAAAGAATGTTACACTCGTAAAACTGATTACTACCTGAATTACGCCAAAAGTTGACTCAACCCCGCCCTCTCCCTGTGGGGTGTGTATATTTGCGAGATGGCAACTGAGATGGGTCGGGCTAGCGCACGCCTCGGAGAGTGAAGCCGAGGGGAGCTGAGCTCTAACCGCACTGAGAGGTGGAGGATGATCTCACTTATTTGGGGCAGGTTTCTAGTCACTCACCTGATCAAAACAACTCCTTCAACAGCCATTGCTTTCTATCTGATAGAGGTCTGGGTTTTGGGCTCGCCTCGTCGCGCAACTGTTGGACTTGACGGGGTCGGGGCGGCGATCCTTTGACGGGAGTCTTGAGAGGTCTGATTAGAGGCGGTGGCCTCCTGGCCATGTGTCGTAATAATCTGCTCAATGAATCGGGGTTGCGCTTCCACTTGCGGGTTTTGCGTGGAGGCAGCGTCTGCTCGTCACTCACTGGATGCGAGCTACTTTGGCGGGCTCGGAGCTCGAGTTTACAAAAAGTATTGAACGATAACTGAGCTCCCTGTACCGTAGTAGGTGATGGGATGAATTTAGATGACGGAATCGACACGTGGGTTTGACTGTGATGCTCCTGAGCGGTTTTTTCTCTCAAATATTGGATCTCAGGTGGAATGGATTTATTTAGACGTTGCACACACTGAGGCATTGAATAAAAAAAATGAAAATTCAAATAAGTGGTTATTCACGTAGATTACACTATACAGCACTTGTCCACAGTTTTTCGCATATACTGAAGTTACACAGGTCTCTTGACACGAAAAGTATACAGGTCACTTAATACTCGTAAATACAGTGGAACCTTGTTAATACAAACCCTGTTAATACAAAGTTCTCATTACAACAAAATCATTTTCTTTCCCCTTGGAATAAGTTGATTAATTAAATATTAATGTAAATGTTCAAAAAATGTTCCCTTATACATAAAACCGTGTGAGAACTAGTTCATTGGTTAAAGGAACTCATGATGTTGGTTTGAGAGTTTTTAATTTGGGACTAAACATCCTGAAAATATATGGACATAATTTTTTGAGTTTTCGCAATGGCCTGTTAATACAAATCTTAATATTACAAACTGCCAAAATTTAGGCTCCTTCAGGTTTGTATTAATGAGGTTCCATGTACACAGGTCTCTTGGTACTCGGATCTAGCACAGGTCTCTTACTACTGATTAATCTCATACAACTAGAATTCACGCTTAAGATGAATGCTCCACACTCGGATGCTGTGCGATACTGTACGACATGGGATCTCGGCCTTGTAGACCGTCGGAACTTTCCATAGATTAACTAGCGCGACTTCCACTATGGTCCTCGTGGCTGAAGGAGCAGTAACTAAGCGTAGGGTGTATTCCCTTTTACACGCGCAGCGCGGAAGCTGGGTGACAGAACCTCCTCCTTCCTGTCTCTCAGCGGGTGAGGTGGGTAAGGGTATGATACAGGAAGGTGGAGGTCTCCCTTTGCATGAAGTCGCTCCAGGGTAGTGATTGTCTCCCTTCACAAGAAGTGGCCTCGGATGCTTTCTGTAGGACTCCCTTTGCAGGAAGTCGACTACCAGGGTTGGGCGAAGGTCTCCATTTGCAAGAAGTCCTTCGGAGAAGGGGTTTGGCCGGAGCTGGGGGGGTTGAGAGACGGGGACTCAGAGGAGCTGCCAACGAACTCTGAAGAAACTGGGCGAGAGGCGCCCCTTATATACCCGACGTTAGGGTGTCTGGGAGGTAATAAGTCCTGTTAGGTGGGTGGTGAGATGGCGGCGCATGCGTGGCCGTCGGTTCTAAAGCAGGCGTGCCACCTTAACACCCACATATTTCTCACAAACAACACACTCCACTCTCGAGAAATTAAGTAACTTTACCGTCAGGTCCCACTTGAAAATTACGATGCTGTAAAAATAAAAATAATACACAAGGATTAATGCATACAATTTCACTAGGCTTAGTTTACATTTCAATATTTATATGATTTATGTTTTTAAGTTTGCACGAAAACATGTCCATCATCAAAGTTTGTTTGTTTACATACAGTGCATAAAGATTTATACAAAAACACGTGGCTTCCACTCTGGATTATTTTACATAAGCAAGGTAACCTGTATAGACTAATATTTAAACGTACTAGGCATCGGAAAAATTACATATACAAAACAGTGACTGTGCGGACCTGAGGGTGTCGTGCCTGCTTAGGCCTAACCTCAAAAGGGACAAGCTGGGGGGGAGAGCGCAAAAACGTAAACGGAAACAGCGGGGCATCAAAGTAACGCTACGTTCATTTCAACTCTTTGTCTTTTTGTGTCGACAAGTTGTGTTTACATTTCAGTAACACATTTTTATTTTATTGTGCATGCTAGAACATTGTGCTGGAATTACCTACTGCATGACGCACAGTAGCGCATTCTGACAACAGCGAAACACTTGTCTCTATCTTACTTATCATGCTGTCTGCCACCACGCTTTTTCGACTGTGTACCTAGATCTCCTATGTCGTTCATCCGCCGTACTACAGCTGCCACCAAGTACGTCACGAAGAAGGATCTAGGCCCGTGCTTTGTTACGCAGCATCACTGCATTCATCGCTCGCGCTCGCTGTTAAAATTTTTTTGGAAACTTGGTAACTATAATAGGCTTGCCTTGTATCAATTTCTTCAGGAATAGTATTCCTATTAAATGAAATAATTATCACTTTCTTGAAAATGGTTTGTTTTATGCCAGTCACAGTTTTAGGTTGTTAAAGAGCGATAAAATCATAATTTTATATTTTTATGAAATATTGTTAGTTTTGTAGATTATACTTGCAAGTACATTTTACTTTTACGAAACAACGCAACTACGACAAATTTCTTTGAAACCGTGGCTTGTGGTAGTCATAGTAGCGAGGCTTGATAATCTCAATTTATTCTATATAGTCTTATGTCTTATTTTTCAATTTCCTTATTTATTGTGATTAAATACTTTAAAGCATCATACATTTATTTATAAAACTTATTAAAACTATGAACTGTAATAGTACTACTGTATTACAAACATGTCACTGTAGTTTTAAATGTAAATGTTTAAGTAGCTTGCAAACCTTACTTTAAAATATATTTATTTGCACCTGTTTCTTTTTTATCCATCAATACTTTGTCTACAAAGGATCTTATTTAATTTAATCATATTTAATAAAGCTAGGTTTGCATAAATGTTGCGTTAATGTTAGTGAGGACTATAAATTTTTATTTTGTCTTTGTATTATAAAATGTGTACAATAATTCCCCGAGTTACGAAAGGGTTATGTTCCTTAGGACTTTTTGTAACTTAAATTTTTGCAAGACGAATAATAGTTTAGATTCCCAAGAAACTTTAGAAGAAACTGTAACTATCTTTGAATGTCCAATGTTTATAATAGAAGGATTAGGTACAGTAAAATCTCTATTCGTAGTTTTTCAAAGGTGAATGTAGAGAAAAAACCAAGCAAGCAAAATAAGGAATCATGCGTAAAACACCCTCTTCACTTCTCACAACACACTGAAAACATAACCTCAAAAAAATTATGTATATAAAAATTTAGATTTAAAAGTCGTGATGGGTTTTAGTTTGTACTCTGTAAACAGTGGACAATGTGTTTTACCTTTTGTTTTAATTACGTGATGATAGGAAACCGAGACACTCTGTTATGTCAACATACTTCTCACTGAGACATTTATCTACTTCATTGATTATTTACAGGCGTTCTTCAGCTGTACAAACAGATTTGATAGGCCACAACATTATAGAGCAATAATATTAAAAACACGTTTCTTCTGGTTTTTTTAATTAAAAAGCTTACAAGCAAATCGGGAAACATAATAAGATTAACCAGATACATAAGTAGAGGCCTCTGAAAATGGTGTAGGACGAAATACACAAAATACCACGAAAGTACATCTATTTTTTACTTTGCAATGAAATTGTTCAAATACCAGCTAAAAACCGAAATTCCTGCGATTTAGCACGATATTGTGTATTTAATTGTCAAAAAGAAA
>PNEQ01013372.1:54443-76274 GCA_003012365.1 Medauroidea extradentata
TTTTTTTTTTTTTTTTTTTTTTTTTTTTTTTTTTTTTTTTTTTTTTTTTTTTTTTAAATTATTTGCTTACGTTGTGAATAATACACACATACTTTGATTTTCTGGTGCAATTAGTGCTGCACACCCATTGTTAAAAATATAATATTGAAAAATTAACGAAGTTGTAAAATTGGACGTCTAAATAAACCTTTCCATGCACACATCCTTAACATAACCTATAAACTGTGTTTTCACATCATAGATTCGTCACAACACTATGCCGATAGAATTGACTCTATTGTCTTAGCATGTTTCTTCTGTTGTCCATAAAGTGCGCTGTTGCTGCTGACCTATTTTACCAATTTGTATTTGTCTTCTTGTCTGTCGCGTGCGCTATTGCTGCCTATCGATTTTAATAAAAGTCGTATTTCTTCTCTCGTCCTTCGTGCGAGCTGTTGTTGTCAATGGATTAATTAGAATCGCTGAAAACAATTTTTGTGTCAAGGAGCAAACTGTTGAACCATCATTGTTATTTTACGCATTGTCTTTTGTTTGTTTCCAGGTTATTTCCAATAAACCACGTGTACATTGTGTTGTGAAATTACAATCCTCTGTTAAAATGCCAAAAAGTCCTGCCGATATTCTCTATTTAAACAGTATTTTCCAGCAAGCTTACTGCTTGGTACTGTAACTGAATGTTTGTGACATTAATTGGATTACACATATTGTGTTAAATGCTAATATAATTTGATATTCAGTCATTTGAGGTTTTCTAATGTATTCTGAGGGGTTTTAAATTAATTATTTAAGTAAGCTGGATTGTTTTTGTGCAGTATTCCTTACATTTGAACTATATTGTTACCAAGATGTTGAGTGACTGTACATGATAAATATTTTCTATATACAAATGCATTTTTAAAATTTTTTTTTTCCACTGTGCTTTATTTTATTCACCGCTTTCAGGAATTTAATGCACCAATATTGGTGATTTTTATTCACCATTTTCTGGGGTCCCTATTCATAAGATAAGTGACCTGCTGTAATTAGCCTACTGTAGTTCTCTGCCACTTCACCAGGGTTTCCCAATCATCGCATAGTAACCAGGTGTAGGTCTGCCGCAGATTAACCAGACTGATGTTGAACGCTCGCAATAAATTAGCCTGCTTCACTTTTTAGATGCAAGTATGTACGTCACTTGACGTGGACTAACTTGTCCTGTAATCACCTAGCGACTTTTCTTAAAGTCATATTTTCGCTTGAGTGGTACGCATTGCTGTGTTTGGAAGAGCACAATATGGTGGAGTAAAATTCCCATTGTACTGTAATTTTTTAGAGTAAACTTTATTTATTTTTATAGCAAATGCATGCGTAAAAAGGAAATGATTTGACACTTCAGCAAGAAGTGAATTTTGACACTATATGTATTCTTTATGAAAGCAATTGGTTCAGTATCAAAAATCTTTTTTTTTTATTAGTGGCAACATGATGAACCATTCTTAAATTGTTCCTTGAAACCAGATGAATTTACCCAATTAACTCCCTTTAACCAGTAAAGGCAAACTATGTGGTTACCATGTGGTAGGATTTGAAAGTAATGATACCTTAGTAGTAATACATATTATTATTATTATTATTATTATTATTGTTGTTGTTGTTGTTGTTGTTGTTGTTGTTGTTGTTGTTGTTGTTATTATTATTAAGAAAAAAGGTAATATTTACAGAAAGTATAAAAATCAAAATAATGAACAAAATTATTTAAATATCTCTGCGCAATAGTGCAAATTGGTGAAGAACAAAATAAGAGCTGATGAAAGGATTTGACTTCTTGAAATAAATAACAATATTAAACGTAATCCCAAACAATTTTGGAAGTAGGTAAAATTGATGAAAGATGGTCACCACCCTAATTTAACCATTCTCAATGATGGTAATTTAATACAAGATCCAAGTGAAGTAGCCAACCTGTTTGGTCAGCATTTTGTTGAGATCTATGAAAAACCTTTTCAAACTTCGAATACACATTTCACCTTTGATTCTAATATTAATTATCCCTACAGTCAACAATAGTTTAGTACTTTGGTCTATCAAAAATCTTAAATCTAGTAAATCTTCAGGACCTGGTGGTAACCCTAATTTTATAATCAAAGCCTTTGCTGAAATATTTACCCCCATATTAACTAAGGTCATTAATACTAGTTTATCTTGTGGTATTTTTCCAAATATGTGGAAACAGGCTAACGTAATTCCTGTTTTTAAAAAAGGAAATAAACGTAATCTTAATATTTACAGGCCTATTTCGCTTCTTTGTACATTTTCTAAAGTAATGGAAAAATAATACACAGCCACATTAATTTTCATTATGAGAATATAATCTCCAATTGCCAACAAGGTTTTCAGTGTAAAGTAAATACTACAACTAATTTATTTGACTACGTTAATGAAATTTATAGTGCTGTGATATCGAGATTTTAATAGGGTGCTACATATTTTGATCTAAAGAAAGCATTTGATACTTGTCAACATTCCATCATTCTGTATAAACTTAAGAATTTATGTCTTAATTGTGCCTAAATTAAATGGATTTAGAGCTATCTGATGGACAGAACTTTTACTGTCAAAGTAAAGAATGTCTTTTCCACTTCCGTTCTTGCATTCTCTGACATTCCAGAAGGTAGCACTTAGTTCCCTCTTTTATTTAATCTCTTTATTAATGATATTGTACAACAATTAAAATTTGCTAATTGCCTATCGTATGCTGAAGACCTGACTGCATTCAACTTCAAGCTGATATTGACTTAGTCTGTAAGAGGTGCAAGAATAATAATATGAATCCAAATTATGATAAAACTATCTGTATTACATTTACGTGTAAAACTAACCCTATACTGTAAAGTTTGACTATTCGGTAAATAATTGCAAAATTAAACATTATGATAATGTAGGTATATGATCTTGGAATCTTATTAGATAGTAAACTTTATTTTCATCCAGATGTTGATAATTTAATCTCCAATGCTCATCGTACTCTAGGGTTACGAAAATTCCTAACCTGTAATGCTTCTTCTCCGGATTTCTTAATTAGCCTTTGTTACGCTTTGATTATGTCCAAGCTAGAATACTGCTCTGTTATTTGGAATGGTATTTCCATCATGGACTCGAATCGTATTGAGTCAGTACAATACAAATTGTTCAAAACTATTTACATGAGATTTTCTCAGCCGCTAATACCTTTCAGTTATGTGAATATTCTTACTGATTTTAAGACTACCACTTTACATGCTCGTAGGATAGTTAATGATGCTTTATTTTTTGTTAACTCCTTTCTCTATTATTTTGATTGTCAAACTATTATAAACAATACAGGTTTAAAGGTTCCAAACCACATTGGTAGAAACTTTAATCTTTTTTTGCACTATCTAAAAATAAAAACTTCATTAACAGATGTATATTCTATTTTAATTATATTTGTGAATTTGATGCTTTTAAGGATAGAAAAGTTGTATCCTGGGACTTTAAATAAGGTTGATTTAGTGTGTTTCATTTCTGTCTTCTTTTCAAATGTCTTGCTGCATGTTGTCCTGTCAGTGTGTGTTGTACTTGTCAAGTCCTTTGTTTGGTATGATTGTATTTATTTGTATGGCCTTTGTTACTTGTATATCCAGTCCTTCTGTACTTGTTTTCTGTATTTGTATCTGTCATTTGTGTAGTGTCATCCTGTTATTGGTCACAAGACTGTTGGATGGCACTTTAAAAACGTAATAAATAAAGAAATTGTTATTTTTATAACAGTGGAACCTCATTTATACAAACCTGAAGGGGCCTAAATTTTGGCAGTTTGTAATAATGAGGTTTTTATTAACAGGCAATTGCGAAAACTCAAAAAAATATGTCCATTTATATTCCCCAATTAAAAACTTTCAAACCAACATCATGAGTTCCTTTAACCAAAGAATTAGTTCTCACACTGTTTTATGTATAAGGGAACTTTTTTTTATCATTTACATTAATATTTAATTAATCATCTTATTTCAAGGGGAAAGAAAACCACTTTGTTGTAATGGGAACTTTGTATTAGCAGGGTTTGTATTAACAAGGTTCCACTGTATTATTATTATTATTATTACTACTATCTGTATCAAGCGTCTAATAATATTAATTCAAAGCAAGTACTGCTTTTTGGCGAGTTTCACAATGATCTCTTGAAAATATGTCTATAGCAAGTTCCGTCAGTGTCCTATAATTCTTGTTTCAGGCAATAATGGTGGTCCGGTAATGAGACCCTCAGAGCTGTTTTACAGCAAATTGACGCCTTTACTTAAAGAAAGGGGGATTGCAAATTTGGATAGCCGCAAGGAATGGCCTCTTGCTGTTCTAAAACAAGTGTTGACTGAACTAATGGAAGAGACACCCAAGGACTTGCTTGCCAAGTAAGTAATCTTTCTGGCTGTAAATAAATGTTTCCGTTAATACACATAATTTGTTGCAGTACATCAGTTCACTGCATTGAAATTTGTATGGAATAGTTTTTGGAAGACTAGTAAACATTTTCTAGTGGGTAACAATTTTTTTTTTATTTTTTATTTATTTATTTTACTTGCAGAAAACAAATACATACATGTACAACTAAAATAATACAGTAAAGCACCAGTACAACGAACTTCAATATAAAGAACACTTCATTACTACGAACCAACAAGATGGTCCCGGCAAAATGCATTACTTTTACATGTAAATAATATTCAATACTACTAATTTTCCGGTAGAAATTAATGGTTAATTCGTTAAATATTCACTTTAACGAACGCCTTTGTAGCTACACGAAAAGAAAATTACAGTATTTTACGTTTTTTCAAAACAAAATAAACTTTTTAACGAAAACGCAAGCTACGGAAAATAAATAAACACCACTTGCTAGTCTCATAGATACAGCAACTATTTTATGTGGTACGGCACTTTGATCACGGGTTTTCATGGTTATCTGATGTGATGACAGCGCTTCGCTGCAGTTCGGTGAAGAACTGAGCAGATTCGGAAGCTAGTGCTTCGTGGCGAATTATTAAACTATGATAGAAGCAGACGATGCGACTACAGCGCAACATTGTGGTGCGATAAAGAATTGTACTGTACGTAGCGTTTGCGCTGCATCGCTATACCATCTTTGAAATCGACATTCGCAACTTAACAAAAGATTTACATCAACTTGTATTTATGAGATCTGCGAGTTAGTTGATAAATGTAATCATAAATATCATTTTGCCATGAATGGTTGTTAAATATAGTTTTGGCGTGGTAAATTCTAAGATTTTTTTTCTGTTACATGAAAGATGTTACCGAAAAAAAGGAAAGCGATTGACATAAATACTAAATTGGCTATTTTAAAAGCAGTTGACGACGGGAGGAAGAAAACTGACATTGCCAACGAGTTCGGGATAGCGAAATCCACACTTTCGACGATATTATCCCAACGAACCGAAATTGAGAAAACTGATTTTTTTGTCACCCGACTGCAAAAGAGTACGCGTTGCACCTAATTAAGAACTCGAAAAGAAGTTGTTTGACTGGCTGATGCATTCCCGGCAATTAAATATACCAGTAGGCGGGAACATTTTTCAGGAGAAGGCACGTGAAGAAGCCCTAAAGTTAGACATTGAAAACTTTCAGGCATCTGGTGGATGACTGCATTGGTTCAAGGCAAGGTACAATTTAAGTACCCTGCGAGTATGCGGAGAAGGAGCAGCAGTTGATCCCGAGGTTCAGGAGAAATGGCAGGAAAAACTGGATTCTCATATCTTGGTATGTGAAAGGAAAAACATTTTTAACTGTGATGAGGCTGGGATTTTTTACAATCTGCTTCCTGACAGAACTTTGGAGGTCAAAGGTCGGACCTGTAATTTAGGTAAGCAAAGTGAGGAACGTTTTACGGTCCTGTTTTGTGTAAACTGTGATGGGTCTGAAAAAATTGAACCCCTAGTGATTGGGAATTTCTTGAAACATTTTCCATTAAAATATAAGGTCAACAAGAGTTCATGGATGACATCATTATTTCAATATTTCAAGAATGGCTGCAGAGTTTTGACTGTAGAATGGGTGTACAAAACAGGAAAATTCTATTATTTGTGAATCACTCTCCTGCTAATAATACCAACACATCAGTTCTAAAGAACATTAAAGTAATTTTTTTCCCACCAAACTGTACCAGTATCCTCCAGCCACTAGATCAAGGGCTCATAGCTCAAGTAAAGAGAGACTACAAGAAGCAACTGGCACAATACCTTCTGTGTCAGATGGAATCTGGAAAGAATGCTGGTTCTTTAAAGTGGAATATTTTGCAGGCCATGCACAGACTTGTGTTGGCATGGAACAGAATATCCCCTGCTACAGTTGCAAATTGTTTAGCCAAGGCAGGGTTTCCAGCAAATACACAGGAAGTTAACTCTCCTTCTAAAGAAGAAGAGCGTGACGTTGTTTGGGTAGAAGTAAAGAAGAGTTTTGGCATTCCTGAAATTACTTTCAATAATTTCCTGTCTGTGGATAATAAACTAACCACCTGCTCTCCTAATACAGAAGAGGTTGACCCATCCACAAAAAACATTCAGGCTAGCAGTGATGAAGCTGACTCTGAAGAAGCAAGTGAAATCAAGTATCCTCCTCGGGAAGATATTTGTAAGGCACTGGATGTGTTAGAAAGGCTTTTTCTGACATCATCTGAAAAATTGTCATGTCACGTGCCAGCATTTCAGAAAATGGAAAGAGATGTAGCTAAAGAGCTCAGGGAGATGAGGAAGCAGACAGCCATCACAGATTTCTTTTCGAAAAAATAGTGTTAAAGTGTTAAGTTTTTTTTTTACATTCTAGTTTGTCAGTACTGTGTTTTCGTTACATTTTTATTTTGCAACATCATCGGAATGTTTTCAAGGTAGGCTAGGCATACGTTTTTTATAATTCATTATTATCTCTCTTTGCTAATATGTACCCTAACTACAGTACTTAGGACTACATTTATTCATTTAATTGTTAAATTTTGTGTAGTCTACAATGTACTTGCATTTCATAAGCATCCAGCATAACTTCAAGTGGTTGATTAATGAAAAATTACTGTGTAGCGAAAAAAAAATTTATTTCATTGTAACAAACCAGTTGTAATTTAGATCCCTTGGAGTTTGTTATAGTGAAGCTTTACTCTATGTTGCCTTGAGAGTAACATGCTCTATTTGGAGACTTTATAACACAAGAGATTACACAGAATAGTAGAATTATAAGTAAAGTCTGGCAAAGAACATCAGTGTTTACAATATCAAAGAATTTAACTAAAGACAGTTTGGATTATAATCACCAGTACATCATCAGTACGTTGTTATTAAACATTAAAAAAATAAATATAATAAAAATCAGTACAAATAACATTAAAATAATACAGATTACTAGCCATCATACAATGACAGTGTTTGTACGGTCCTTAGAAGTCCTTAAAAAGTACTGTACTTAACTGTAAAAATTATTTTTAAGGGCCCTTAAAAGTCCTTATTTTTCAGTGTGGTCTTTGAAAGTTCTAATTTTTATGTACATGACCTTTTTTTTTCTCCCATAACAAGATTTAATGGATGCAAGCTTAAGTTATTTTCAAAAAAATATTTTGTGTAAACAATTTCATAATTCATTTGACTTTGCATCGCAATTCATCTTCCAGTTCAGGTTCCAGTTCTAGGGTTGCCACATGTACTAGAATTCTCATAAATGCACCAGGATTTAGGTCATGAATTACAGTACAGTATGTTATGTACGTGTATTTTGGTGTGTTGTACAAGAAATGATTCTTATAGTACAATTATTAGATATGTTTCAGCACAGCTCCGGTGCCTGCTGTTACAGTGCCAGTGTTTTTGGTTGGTGGTCTTTTTCTGTACATGGTCATGTTTGTTGTCAACTCAACGTTTTGTTTAACATTGTAATAGTTGTATATGATCATGCCAGGAGAGTTTATTTTTAATATATTATGGGTGGAAAAAGTACCATATGAATCGTGGCTTTCCTGTGACACTGACGACAAACACTAAGCAAAATATAGGCCATGTGGTAAAGTGTTTTATATAGGCTAAATGGGTGAATCAGGCCTGAAAGCACACATTGCAGGTTAGTAACTCATTTTATTTTATTAATTCAATTTTCTGGTAGTTCCGCAGTGGTAGAGAGGTCAGACCTCTTGCCTCCCAAGGCGATCCGTGTGCGATTCCCGGTTGGGTCGGTCCCCGAATTTTTGCTTGTGGGAATTGTGCTGGATGTTGCCATTGGTCGGCGGGTTTTCTCTGGGATCTCCCGTTTCCTCTGCCCTCTGCAGCTGAATATAAGGTTCTCAAGCAGGCTTACTTCAACAGGGTAAGACACAAGAAAAGAGAGTCCTGGACAAAATTTGTGTCTGAGAAAGGCAATGAAGATCCCTTTGGGGTAGTGTACAAGGTCTTTTCTGGTAAATTTAAAAGGACAATGCCTCCACCCAGCTTTAAAGAAAATGGAGTACCACTAAATGACATGAGCCTAAGCATGAGACTGCTAATTAACACTCTATTACTGGATGACTCCCAAACTGATGATACTGAGGAGCATGCCAGCAAAAGGTGGGAAATTTTAGAGCTACCAGATACAGAAGATTCACCAGAATTCACTCCAGAAGAATTGAAGGTTACCATTCATGTGCTAAAGAATGGCAAGGCTCCTGGACATGATGGTCTTGGTGCAGAAAACATTAAGAGATGCTACTCATCTACTGAACCTGTATGACGACTTACTCCAGGCTGGCATGTCCCCAAGGATGTGGAAAAAGGGCATTGTGAGGATCCTGCATAAGGGTGAGGGTAAAGACCCGACAGAAGCAAAATCTTACCGGCCACTAACACTGTTACCAGTCCTTGGCAAAGCATTTGAAAAACTTTTGAACAGGAGGCTAATTACAGCATTAGAAGTAAATAGTACATTTAATGAAAGGCAGTATGGATTTCGTAAAGGCCTTGGTACGGAATCAGCACTTCACGATGTAAAGGAATATGTTGACACGTGCAATGCCAAATACATTATGTCTATATTCCTCGACATTGCAGGAGCATTTGACAATGCTTGGTGGCCGGAAGTTATGTATCAACTTAAAACCAAAGGTTGCCCTAAGAACTTAAATGCCGTGATTCTCGATTTCTTCAAAGAAAGAAGCAGGTACAGCTTAAGGGCGTTCAAGTGGGGAAAAATTCATAATTTTATATTTGTATAAAATAGTGTTAGTTTTGTAGACATTACTGAAGAGTACATTTACCTCTAACGAAAAAAAATTAGCTCAGCCAGTTTTCCCGTAATGTCACTTCAAAGTCAAAATTTGCCTAATTTTACTTCATACAAAACTTGAAAACCAGTAAATATAATGAAATGGAAAAAATCTCATCAAAACTACACATCACCGTCTACGGCTTGAAGCATATACAAACCCATTATAAAATATTTTTGTGTTTAAAATAAATTTCTAAATGTACCAAAAATAATTTTCAAATTTTGAAATTTTTTATTTCACATAAATATTTTTTGTAACGGGTTTTAAATGCTACAAGCCATAGACCAGGACATGTGGTTTTGATGTAATTTTTTTTCATTTCATAATGTTATCTGGTTTTCAAGTTTTGTATGAAGTAAAAACACGCAAATTTCGACTTTGAAGTGCCATTACGGGAAAACTAGATGCGCTAATTTTTTTCCGTTAGAAGTATGTGTACTCTCAAGTAATGCGTACAAAACTAACACTATTTCATACAAGTATAAAATTATGTTTTTTCCCCACTTGAACAACCTTAAGAAACAATGCCATGGAAAAACTTCTTACAAAGGGATGTCCTCAAGGGTCAGTACTTGGACCAATACTTTGGAATATTTTATTTGATGGCTTACTAGATCTTGAAATGCCAGATGGTTGCACTGTGCTGGGATACGCAGACAATGGGCTCATACTCGTCTCAGGTGGGTCCAGAGCAACATTAGAGAGAAAAACAGCAGAGATTCTACCCCATGTTGAGGACTGGGCAAGCAGAGTGAAATTAATCTTTTCTACACAGAAGACCAAGTGTATGCTACTAAAGGGCAAACTTAAATGGTCTCCAGTGGTGTGATTTGCAGGAGGGCCTGTCCAACGTGTATCCCAGCACAAGTACTTGGGAGTCATCCTGGATGATAAGATGAGCTTCCTGCCGCATATTGATTATGTCAGTAAGAAAGCTGTTGTGACTTTGAGTCGTCTTCTAAGATCCATTGGAACTACAGAATGGGGCTTAAACTTCAGGACATTAAAGAAAATCTATCATAGTGTCTTTGAGGGCATTATCGCCTATGGCTCAGTCATATGGTATCACGGAGCAGAGTTGGTGGCAGCGAGAAGGAAGCTCATTAGTGCTCAGAGGTCGGCACTGTTAAGTATCACAAAGGCATATGCCTCCACATTGAATGATGCGTTTCCTGTCCTGGCTGGAGTGTTGCTTGTGGATTTGCTGGCCAGAGAAAGAGGATTATTGGCCGAACAACGCCGACGGCAAAGAAGGACGACATCATCATTAGATAAGAAAATGGCTAGAGAACAAACCTTGCTAATGTGGCAGTCAACTTGGGAAACTTCAGAAAAGGGGAGAATTACATTCGAGCTTTTTCCTGAAGTGGAAGGCAGGATGAAGCGAAACTGGAGAACATTAAACCACTACAGTGCACAACTCATAACAGAACATGGAAACTTCAAGGCTAAGTTGTACAGCATGAAATTGGTGGATTCACCTTTGTGTGATGTTTGTGGGACAGACGACACAATGGAGCATGTAGTATTGGAATGTCCCAAGACCAAAGACATCAGAGAGGAATTCAAGGCACAACTACAAGACTACGGGATAGCTAATGTAGCCCTGAAAGCTATACTGGCAAACAAAGAAATTTTTGAGAAGTGGAACAGCTTTGCTACAAAGATTGGGAAACGACTCGAAGATTTCGACCAATGGCTCAGACAACTGGAGCAGGAGTAAAAGGCAGTAAAGATGCTAGAAAGATTAGGTTCCGATGACCCATAAGGTACCGCCTGGTTAAACGCCTAATTAAAACTGTGTCTGGGCGAACACTGATTGGCGAGGAGGGCAAGTTTTAAATGAATTACCGGCAGAAAGCCGTGTTTAGTAATTATGCTAGCACAGGCACAAAAATCATCAAGAGGAGTCGCAAGAAAAGAAGAGGATATGTGCCGTTGCATTGATTCACTCGTCTGAGTACAGTTTCAATGCGGGTGGAAGGAGGGTGTGCTGGCCTTCGGGCCTAAAACTTGCCCTTTCGTTCCGGCGCCACTCCAAACTCACCTCCTGTCACCCCTCACTATCACTGAAGACCTCGATGTTAAGAGCTGAATAAAATCTCTCACTCAGTTTTCTGGTTTTATATTTGATGTATTCTTTGCATTTTTTGCGTGTCTTTTTTTTTTTTTTTAAATATTACCGGTTATGGATGTGTACAGTATGGACCGTCAAACTTGGAAACTTCAAAGTATTTTGAACTTCTTTATGATTAAACAGTTTTGTTTAAGTACATTTTTTTAACAAGTTAAGGATTTGATCTTTTTCTTTGTGGGAATTTCACATGTTTTTTTCTTCAAAAACTTTATCACACAATTTAATTGTAGAAGGAGGGAGGAAATATCCAAAGTTGGCTCCAAAATGTAATAGTTTCTGTACTGTTGCTACAGCATTGATAGATGGTCTCCTGATTTGTAAGCTGACATCCAGACAGTAGCAAGTGAATTGGAGCCCTTGATTGACAGTGTTTGTCAGACATTCCATTGGCCCCCTTTATTTACGAATCTATGAATAGAATGCAGCGTGTTGTTACGTCAATATTTTTCGAGGAGGGATCTTTCATTTCTGCTAATTGTGTTACCTCTATTGACATTTCAGACTCATAAAATCTTAATTAAATTTTACCAGAAATTTATAACTTGCTTGCTAGTACATATTGTGCTACAAATTTTTGGAGAGATCTCATGTCCATTAAAATATGTTGTTACAGGGGATAGGCATAGGAGGTGACGTGGTTCAGCGTAAGTTTACTGTATGTATTTATATTTGTGAATCTGATAGTTACAAAGAGGAGTATAGTACTTTAGTACTTTTTAGGGGAGTTAGGAAGATTGGTTGATGTATGGATTAGACTTTTTAGGTGATAAAAATATTTCGAGAACTTTGAGGAAAATCCTTACTCTCTCGCATGGAAATACAAGACTTGTGAAGGGTTTCTCAGTAAATGAGTATGCTGTGGAAAATCAAACAGAAGAGTCGTTGGTTGAGTAGAGGCAGATACACACTGCAGATACAGTACTTGGTGGTGTCAAATATGTTATCATAACAAAGCCTATGATATGTGCTGTTTAGAAGGCCGCAAACAGTTAAAAAAGGCTTAGAAAGCAAAAAGATGATGATGCGTTAAGGGTATGCTGGAAAGGAAAAGTAAAGAGTAACAAGAAATTATAAATTTGAAAAGAAAAAATTTAAGATCAAAAGAAAACTGTAATACTGGAAGAGGAAATTAGTGTTTGTGTGTTTCTGTAACTGTACATTTTGCATATATACACTAGACCCCCGATTTTACGAATACTCACGGTTCCTCTCATCCCATTCGTAAAATCGCTACCTTTGTAAATTAGATAGTGGCTTATTTTTGCCCTCCCCCCCCCCCCCCTACCTTAACAGAAAATTTTTAAATTGCATTTTTTCTGCAAAGTGTCTCTAGGCCCCGTATTCTGTAGCGTTTTGCGGGAAATTAATTAACGTAATAATGTAAGCATAAACTGATATCAGTAGCCAGACGTCACACTGTTGAGCGGTAGATATGACCGCTTGTCCCCAAAAAAATGAGAAAATCGAGATTCCGAGTGTCTTCACTCGAGCGAATAGCCCGACTCCCGTAGCATTTAACGGAAAAATAAAGCAAGTGATAGTTTAAATATAAATTTATATCAATAGTCAGATGTCTTATGATCAAAAGAACACCACTAAACAATAGATATGACCAATCCTTTTCCTAAAAAAAATGAGAAAATCGAGATTCCGAGTGTCTTCTCTCGAGCGAATAGACTGACTTCCGACGATGGGCTCAACCGATGGCAACGAGAGCAAACAAAATAAAATAAAGTTTCTCCATTGATGGAAAACAGAGTAGGTATTTCAACAGCTACTCGGAGATAAACACACAAACAAAATTACTGCGACTCCATGCTGCCTAACCACGCGACGGCCCGGACCACGCCGAGACACGTCCGCCCTCTATCGCTTCTCACACCTTAAGAAAGACCTCATGGTCCAGCACTATTGCTGCCGCGTCCGGCTGGAAACTTACTAGAATGGCCAACCTTACATACCCAGGGCATACCCTGCATTCCTACTAGAGTATCCAGCTTATTTTCAGAACTTTCAAAATTACGTTTATATTATTTAAATAAATACAATTACAATCAAACTTACACACAATGTTACCATAAAATTCACAAATTAACCATCTCTGGCATGTAAATGCCTGCACTCGTCGGCGCTACTTCAGTTGATAAACAGTAGTGACGTCAGTCTGTGCCGGGCGATTCAACTTGATAAAATTCTAACTCGCAGACATGTATGGCAGTGCAATATTTTCCTATGGCTCTGGATACTCTTACTACCTAACTGGATCTTTTCATATTCATATTAAAATAACTTTTATGCGGTTCGGCCTATCGTGATACAATATACAAGAATGAATACTTATAATTTAGTGGTGAAATGTCCCTTGGAGCTGTCCAGACTACTGGCTTCTCTGCCTACGTTGCCTGTACTTGAAATCATACTCTAGTGCTTCATTTATGACGTCGAATCACAACACATAATCGTTGTGTCGCACCAAATGACACTTGACACACATCTTTTTATAAAGGGAGGCCGGGCACAGAAATAATAATACCGGGCGACTTTGAAACAAAAGGGAAATACAAATATATATATCATCAAAATCAAAGTATTTGCAAATCAAAAAGTACCCACAAAATCAAGTATCTGCAAAATCAGTGTAATTGCAGAATTCAAGTCTTTTTAGGCTATACGAAGGTAGAAAATTGAGACAGGCTGAATTGTATTTAATAGAACAAATATTTGTTGTGTAAAGTACTGTGAAATGTATTTACTTACAGAAATGTGTAGGTTTTTTTTTTTTTTTTTACTTTCTGTTTACTGTGTTCCCCAAAATTTAAAAATTAGGAGTTATACCTTATATACTCGTGTATAGTGCGCACCACGATTTTTGCAACAAGTTACAGGGAAAAAAGTTTTTTCGTGCCTAGCTAGTATGTAAAAAAACAAGGGGAGGATGAGCCGAGCGAGCGGTGAAACAGCAGGAAGGATGCTATGAAGGAGGGGTCAAGGAAGGAGGGGGGAAGAAAGGAAACGTAGCTGGCAACATGTAAAAGAGAGAGGAAAGATAACATTCACACTGGTGAAGAGTGTGAAGGCACAGAGGGTGGCGGTGAGCCAGGAGGGGTGGGGTGGCTTGTCTCTGCCAAGGTCGCTTGTTGTCTTGCCAGCCCTCGCCTCGCGGCGCGTGTGTGCCTTGTCTTGCTCTGCTGTGCTGGCCGCTTCCAACATGTCCCCCCCCCCCTACTTCCTTCAAGCCCTAAGATAACATGCCCTGACAGCAGCAAGCTTGCCTTTTTTTATCTCTCCTAGTGTGTTTGATGGGGTGGGGGAAGGGAGAAAAAGAATGATGCTATTTTTTTCTTCCTTCTTTTCTGATGAAAAGATAGCGAGCCCCAAATATCTTTCTTTGGTAAGGGATGGGGAAGGGGGAAAAAAGAAAACAATGATGCCTTTTTATTTCTTTTGTCCCCACGTTGCAGGAGGGGAAAGGGGGAGAAAAAGAAAAGGAAGATGAGTAATGATGGAGGATTGGAACCTGGCCATGAGAACAATCTCTCTCTGCCTCCCACAGTTGACACCCGTCGGTTTATAGGCCAGGAATCAAAAGTTTTAACCTCCAAAAAATTTGTCCAAAGCTGAATTTTGGCTCACTTACACAGTCGAGCATGCTTAATAACATATCAAAACGTTCCCGCTCAAAACCGTGTGCGTCACATCAAAATCGTGCAACAAAGTCATAAGTGACGCGGTAGTGTAGCATTATACTAAACTGCTGCCACGAGGGGTAACTTTTACCGTATAATTAAAACAAATAGTTCAAAATAATCTAGAAACTCTGTTATACGTAAATATGTTAAGAAATATCTAAAAATGTTAAATTAACTATACACCGTAAAACAACAAAATGAAATAATGTATTATTTTATCAATGTTGTGGAAATTCGACAACGATTATCAGCAAAACTAAACGGCTACGTGAAAAACATGGCAAGTATATTTTGTTGCCCATTCTTTCAGCTTTCTATTGATATGTCAGTGAACAAGTTAGCATATTTCGTTGGACCACCAGAGCAGTTCGAGCGTCGCAGTGTACCTGGTTCGGCGCGGTGGACAGGTCAAACTATTGCTACATTCCACTTCCCTCTGCTCGTTCTCGACATCATTTACACTTAAACTTATGATCAGGATGGGTTTTCGCTTTGTTTTATATACTGTCTACAATTCATAAAATAATTTTGCCATTTTTGATTTACCGATTTGTAGTAATAATTAGCATTATTTTTTATCATAGTTCTATTATGCATACATAAAACATTACATTAATTCACAGATTGCTAGGCCTAGCATAAAAATTCTACAAAAATAACTAAAACACAGTTTACCACACAAAATGAGAAATAAGTAAATACTATTTAACTGCAAAAAAAAAAATACAAATTATCACTGACATTTTAAAATATGCTGAAAGTGACTTACATTTTCACATAGTTTAAAAGTCCCTAGGTTGTTTAGTGTTGTATTTTCATGTACTGAATGAAATATTGTTCGTAAACTGCAAAACCTGTGAAATGTGCGTTGATAAACTGCCGTGTGTGACCTATTTGGTCGAAATATTGACATAGATCTACAGTGCGACTGACGGATACGCTGTCAATCTTTGAATTTACAGTAATGGACAAGACAGTGTTCATTGAGTGCGCTGCCTACCAGAGCCGTGACATGAGCAAGTATGGTGATTTACAAGTTAAATTATGTTCGGCGGTGCTATCATTTTTATTGATATTGCTATTGGACAGAAATAATTTATTCATTTAGAAGAGGAGAATATTGCTATGGAAATAAAATTACAGGAAAATATTTATGAAACGTTTTCAAGTTCTTTCATAGTATTTTTTAAAAGCTCTAAAAAATCTTTTAGTAGTGCGGGCCTCACCGAAAACAGAACAATTAATGGTGGGATGTACGTAGGTTAGACATGTACCGAGCCATGTAGAATACTAATTAACATATAGCTTATATCACTATCCTTGCTCGTGTTACAGCTCTTGAGTTTGGCAGCGCCCTAATGCTGGAAGTTTATTTTTAGAGAATCCTGTGAACACTTGTATTTAAATTTACTTCAAATAATTTTTATCGGGTCACCTGCATCATATTAAATGACCAAGAGTTACTTTAATAAGGAAATGGGCATGAAACGATCTTGTATGTGCATGTCCTGAGATCACAGATGTGACAGACGCTGAAGCAAATTACTGCCCGAGACTGTGTGTCCCACTGATTCCTTCAAGGACATCAAAATATGGCAGCCTCCATGTCGCAGTCGCATTGGCTAGTTCTCCAGAAATATTGCATGTAATAATATCAACCACCTTAATTTAAAGAGGTTTATTAAACATTACATAGTGCCATACTGACCCTGTTTCCTTACTATTTAGGTATAAGATAGCATAGCACAGCACAACGTTGTATAGATTACACTTGGATTTTCAGAATTCAAGTTAATGAATGGAAGAAACTCGTTTTGCTTGCGTTGCAATGTCCACGTCCACTTTTAACATTCGTAATCTAAAATCTAACCACTGTACGAAGGAGATGAGGGAATATTTGCCCATGTTCCATACAGCCACAAATCCTCAAGTGAATAATAAGGTTCGGTAGGATGCACTATTTCTATAATATGAACAATATATAGTCCACAAGAACTTAGTGTACGTTGATTTGCATCTACACAGGTATTGTCATTTTTAAAGATTGTGTGTAATGTGCTTACTTTATTTAAATTAAACTAGGGTACCTTGACGTCACAAGAATTTCTTTACGTTATTTTATTTAGTTTGTTTAAATGTTTACACGGAGAAAAAGGTTTGTTCCAGTTAACAATGTATATGTTTGTATGTGGCGTAACAAGTATGTATATGATCCAACAAAATCTTTGTTTCTTTAGCAATATATGAACTGTGTAAAATATTGGTTTGGTTGTTCTAAAAAAATGTACATTTAATTTGATTAAACATTCTTGTTGAGAGAACTAAACCTTAGTGGCAAGCGAATATTTGGTTGATTCAAATTTCACACGCTTGTTTCGCCATATACAAAGAAGTTCACGGTTGAATGTACCAAATATTTTTTCTCTGTGTATGGTTTCTCTAAGCACTGAAATGCAACTGTCCTTTTTTCTTTTAAAATTTTTATTTGTACAGGATGTCTCCTATCCAGAACTGACCCTGAAACCGCACAGTTCTGTCAATGAAAATCGACGTTCACAGCTTTTCTTATTAAAAAGAACAAAGCTTTGCAAAACTTTTATTTTTGTTTGTGTTGATAGGACGACCAGCACTGCAACTTTTATTTCGGCATAAATTGAAACCATTCGCTAAAGTTTACTGCAAAAATTGTGATACCTAGCTTCTGTTATAACGATATCTGTAACCTGATAAATACAGCATCACTTGTTTTCCGCATTCATAGAAACCAGAAATTTTCCCGAAAAGATGTTCGTCTTACGTGCACATCTGGGTTAATTCCTCTTTCCACACACATGTTCCATTCTGTGCACGTGGTTATTCTCCATATTGATTATTTCTGCTGGTTGACCACAGTATAAGTCATTCAGATTCAGAAATGAAGCCTATCATCGAACAAAGCGTACACGTCTACCCTTCTCCATATTTTTAAAAGCAACGTGATGTGTGATAGCCGTTGTATTCATTTAAATAATATACTAAAAAAAAATCATACTTTACCAAAAGTGTTCGTAAAATATGTCAAAACATTTATAAGTCTAGCTACTACAACAAGAATGTCGCACGTCAATAAAGCGGTCTAAATTTTCCAAATGCCTGTGAAGAATAGTGAGACATATTTTGATGAGCAGTGTTTGATGTCAAACAAAATAACCTTCAAGCTCGTCACATTGTACAAAATGTTTTGTATTTTTACAAAAAATCTTGGGAAACGGCTTCCAAAAAAATGTTTGGTATCATTTCAACCAATTATTGTAAAATGTAAAAAAATTTATTTGTAAATGGACGCTTATTATTTATAAGTATGCAATATTTTTTTAAAATTAAACATACATATTTGTATATCGATACGCATTCTGCAAAGTTCACAATAATTTTGTAAACTTACAGATTTTTTTTTTTTTTGGAAACCTCTTCCCAAAACGTTTGTCGTAAACATATAAAATTATTTTACTTTGTAGTCCAACAGTCTTTATTCAGTGCAACAGGTTTAATTGCTATAAAAAATAATCTCCATTTCAATAGTTTTTACACTCACTTTGTACATTTCACAATTTTTTTCACCATTGAGCATAATCCTTCACAAGTAACCTGCGACTTTAACAGACATCTTCACACGCACAGTATGAAATATCCTAATTCCCACATACAAAAAAATAGCCTGTTTATTTTACAGAGCTTAAGGTAATAGTATGTTCTCTTATTTTTTTCTGTAAACTACATATTGTAAAAAGAACACACTCTCAAAAATATTGCCGAGAAGTTTTTACAATTTCCACGGAGAAAATAGGTTCACTGAGATACCGGCCACCGAAAATGCAGTAAACTGTCATAAATCTGACGAGAATCGATAGACTAAACAGAAGGAATTTGTGTACCTAAGTAGGCATGTTTGTAACCCTAGACATTTGGAATTCCCGGAAATACACACACCTATTCTGTGCTTGACCTATCCGCCGTGCCGAACCTGGTACACTGTGACGCTCAGACTGCTCTAGTGACCCAACGAAATATGCTAACTTGTTTACTGACATACCAATAGAAAGCTAAAAGAATGGGCAACAAAATATACTTGGCATGATTTTCACGTAGACGTTTAGTTTTGCTGATAATTGTTGTCGAATTTCCACAAAATTGATAAAATAATACATTCCTTCACTTTGTTGTTTTGCGGTGTGTAGTTAACTTTACATTTTTAGATATTTCTTAACATATTTACGTAGAACAGAATTTCTAGATTATTTTGAACTATTTGTTTTAATTGTACGGTAAAAGTTACACCTCATGGCGGCAGTTTAGTATAATGCTGCACTCACGCATCACTTATGACTTTGTTGCACGATTTCGATGTGACGCACACGGATTTGAGCGGTAAAGTTTTGATAATGTTATTAAGCATGCTCGACTCTGCAAGTGTGCCAAATTTCAGCTTTGGACAAATTTTTTGGAGGTTTTGGCCAAAAATTGTCTTAGATTCCTGGGCTATTACATCTATAACTTCGGCTTCTTACTCCCCCCCCCTTTCCCCTCCCACCAAACTCGACAGCCGCCTTTTTTTTTCCTCTGCTTCCTTCTCTTGACACCCATCAATTTACGGCTTTAACTTCGCCTTATTATCCCCCCCCCCCTTCCCGCTGCCTTCACTCAATGGACCACTGACTTTTCTATCACGACTTTTTTTCTATTTTCCGTGTATAGTATGCACCCCTGAATTTTTATCAGTTGTTTTGGAATAAAAGTGCATGCTATACACGAGCAAATACGGTACTTTTTTTGTGTCAGGTTAGTTATAAATATAGTTAATTTGTTAATTGAAGTTTTTTTTTTTGCCAGGAATTAAGACTTGGTGCATTGTCACAATAGACTATGGTGGTTTATTTCCTGTCCGTGATAGCAGTGACACTAGACTTAATAAAGGTTTCTGCTGGTAGATTAACAGTGTTATTTTATGAACTGGGAGCACATTGTTACAACTATTGTGCCTGTAACAGCACCAGAAAGTACATAGGCTGTCTGTTTTAACAACTCTTTTAAAACCTACTTTGTGGAATGTGTATAAAATTGACCTGTTCTGATTTTTAGCAGATGTATGATTAGTGAGGATCCAAAACTTTAAAAAAACATTGGCTTTCAGTATAGTAAACATGGTATTTTGTATGTGCTGTAATGTAACCCAACTTTGTATTTTTTTAGCAGTAAATTTTTTACCATTTTAAGCCCACATTTTCTTAACATTTTGTTTCCTACAAAATTAACACTTTGCTTTTGACACACACACACTGGCGCGAGTCTGTAACATTCTGTTTGTGACAGAATATTTCACGAGGTTAGTAGAGTTATCGGACATGTTTCTGTAGCTTTTTGTCCCTCTTTGAGGCGATAGCTTAAAACTTTCCACTGCTATCCCTATCAGTGCAGTGAAATTCGCCACTCTCACTTCATCTGATGCTTTACTAGTTCATGCCATGACCCGACTCACCCTAGCCTTGGCACAACTGGTGGGAACAATCCCATGCACGATGCTTCCCAAAAAGGCCAGCAGAGTCACGTGAACTTTCTCGTCCAATCAGGACATCACGTGACCCAGCATAAGCCGTCTTTACACTACAAAAATCAATACTCTCGACTGTACGAACTATAAACTGTATCTCTGAATTTAGACCAACTATCCTGTAACCTTCTAGTACAGTCTTCGTAGTTTCCAGGAGTACGATCCTTAATAAAAATTGTGCACAACCCTAAACAGCCAAAATACACCTCAAAACGAAAGAACAATGACAGATGATATTACTGCACTCCTAGTTCTTATCAAGTGTTTATAAATTTGGTATGAAAACAAACTAATTATTCATAACCATGCTGAGCTATACATACATAGTAATTGTTTGATATTAGTAGAAAATACAGGTTTTTTTTCAATATTGATTAATCAGATACTTTTTTTACTGTTACGATCAATAACCGTTAACGATAAATATATGTGATTTATAAGAGAACATTTTTTTGTTACTCTCAAAAATTTTTGCTTGATAAAAATGTATTTCATTCTGTTGCCTACATTATTACTATCTCACACATAGCAACCTACTGTAAAATAAAATAAAACTGCAGCATGACATATATAAGTATATACAAATTAAATGTAAATTTTAAATGACCAGAGGATACCACTAATTATTATTATTAGTAATACAGCACATGCAATATGGTTATGCCACTTTCTGTAGATACTGGGCGTAAATTTTTTTGTTTTCCGAAGGCTCATATTTTCATGTAATTCTTCATCTGTAACAAAATGTTAATACAGTAGAATCCTGATTTTACATTCCCCTGAATTACACTTTCCCCTTAAATACATCATTTTTTCTGGTTCCCATTATTTCCCCTATGTTAAAAATGCATTGTATTCCTGCCATTTACACTTCAGTTGATACTTGTTTCCCCTGATTTACTCTTATTCTTATGAAGCTATCAATATTTTTCCCTCAAGTTACAAATGAAATGTTGAGATTGTTTAAGAAGGATGAAATTTTAATAGAGAGAAAACTGTAAATTGTATTATGTATGTGTACTAAAAGTTTTAAAAACAGAAGGGGCAATTTAATCAATGTTAGTAGTATACATCACACCTTTTTTTATTCTATGCTCAGAAGAATTTTGATGCTAAACAAAATTTTTTG
>PNEQ01013372.1:76374-118462 GCA_003012365.1 Medauroidea extradentata
TCCATTTACACTTTCCCTTCATTTGTCCCTTAGAAAGTGTAATATAGAATTTCTACTGTATAAATGTTTCCGCCCCCCCCCCCCCCCCCCATGGTTTGGTTGCTGTATTAGGTTATAAAAAGCTATGTGAAAAAAAAAAATCATTTTAATTCTGTTCTTGATGTGTAACCACAAAAAAATTGGCTAAAGATAGAGAAAACATAAAAAGTGGAACATTATGTTATATTATTACATTTTGACATATGTTACTCAAATATCGGCAAAATCACTAACCAATATTTTCTAATCCGATAATGTTAATAGTATCTGATACTGGTATTGCATATCCTTATCAGCTCAGCACTAGTGAGATCTTAGTTTTTAGACGCACACAGCTATCATGTTCAGTACACTACTTGGTATGCACCTGCATTAGTGTTCTGCCATGTTTAAAATTTAACCCCTCTATATATTTGCCAGAGTTATTTCAGGCTGTTTCTTTGTTTCCAAAAAATGTTTGCCCAAGGTATCTAAGACGTGAAGCATAAGCAGCTACAAAACTTTTTTTCTCTAATTACTCAAATGACTGTATGGTGTACTACAAAGTTAATTTTTTCATGCATGATGTTCCACGTAGATTATTTTCTCATTACTATTATTCAGCAATGCCATTTTACTTGTTCTTGTTTTCATAAGTTTGTAACAGCTACACAGTATTTGGTTGTGTGTTATAAGTGATATATGTGTTTTATAATGCAGACTGTAATATACTTTTAAATTTATAACTTTTAATATATTGCAATACACCAAGTAGCGTTTACGTAATGATCGTTATATTTTATGCATGTCAAAAAACTACGTACCTGTAGTGTTTTATACCAAAATTAATACATACGTACATATTGAAACCAAAAGCTTACAAAGTATAAGAGAAAAACTTAGTTGTGACACAACTAAAACATTGTTGCAGCCACTGTTACGTAGTTACTTGCATGTTGTCATTAATGGTTTGAATGTGAGCCATAGTTTTATTTGAGTGTATTGTACATTTCAGAGAGCTGTGGTGTCACAGCACAAATGCAGGTTCATGGTGGCAGACAACACGTGCGTACTCGTACTCCGTAGCTGTCATGTCTGTGATTGGCTATATCATAGGACTAGGAGACCGCCATCTAGACAATGTGTTGGTGGATTTGACATCTGGAGAGGTGAGTAGTGATCAATTATTTATATATTTGGCAAAACTACTTGTGTTCACTATGTCTGCCCTTTCTGAATTCTTTGACGTGAAGTATACAGTCAACTCCCGATTATATGACCCGTCACAGTTCCCAGAAAAAGTCGTTATTGCAAGGGGTTTGTTATTAGAATTTTGACCGCAACCCCTTGCAATTTATCTTGTAAAATCAGTGTACTGTTGTCTGCAGTGCAGAAATTCCAATTTGTTTTGTGAACTATAAATATATTTATCAGCAAATATTGTAATGGAATGGTTACTTTAATAGGACAGCTACAAATTTTTGTTAACGTAAAATAAATCATAACCTTTGCCAGCAACAGAAACTGTAGTGAGCGCGTCTTGTTTTCTCAAGCTTTTTGCCAAGATATGGAAATATATTTATAGAAATTTTAATTTATTTCAGTAGACAGAAGCATTCTGAATGCAAGCATACCCTGGATTGATATCTATGACAATTCGTTACCTCTAAAATATAGCCAAAACTTGGAAGGCAACAGAAATTGTAATGTGTATGTAACATCCATTTCCACAATTTTTTCGCTGCAATATTATAGTTTCTTTAATGGTAATACTGTAATAGTTTATTTCAATAGGCAAATGCATTCTGAATGCAAAAATTCCACGGAGAAGTATCTACAATTTGTTGTTGACTCCAAATAATAAATCATTAATAACTTCGCTGGCAACAGAAATTGTAGCGAGCACAATGTCTGTTTCACAAACTTTATGCCAAGATATGGAGATATTTTTATTGAAATTGTAATATATTTCAATGGGTAGATGTATTCTGAATGCAAGAATACCCAAGAGAACCATATACAAACTTCCATTCGTACACTGCACATGAGTGCCGTGCACATTTCAGCAATGTGTGTGTGAAGTGGGGATTTATTTACATAGTTTATTATAGTTGGAACATTTGCTACAGTACATGTAGTGATTTAATTGTAACATATATTAAAAACAAGAGAAGTCCAGAAAACAGAGCACAGATCAAAAAATTAATATCGGACACCCAAAGAAAGACTAGTCCAAGGGCATGAGAAATCACAATGGTGAAAAAACAATGGTGCTCACAAGATGAAATATGGCTGAGAGGACCACTTTACTGGAGTGGCGAGCAAAGGTGGGGGGAGAGGTGCCAGAGAAATGGTTGGGCTGGTGGGGGGGGGGGGGGCTGTATGGGTGGCCTTGTGTCCAGGGAGGTTATTAATATTTTTAGTAGAAACACAGTATGCAGCAATATAGTTTTCAAGAGAGCTGCAAACCATTTATTTTTCCCAAATTTTCAGTTTTTTTTTCCTCGCCTTATGTATCAAGAAAGTTTGGGACACATTTTAACCTTTTTAATACAGTATACAAAAATTCTTTGGCTGGTCTTAAAGCAAACTGTTTTCATAATACCTTTTTTAAAAACGAATGTAAAGTAAACATGACAAGTTAAATTTGTGTTTAAAAATAGTTGACTTGTAACAAATAGTCCGCTGACTTATACAAATGACAGACCTTGCACTTTCGTGCAGATTTGAACAACTGATAGGGATGAAAAGAGGTGTAGCTAGCGAAGTGATGAAATTTCATATCTGGAGGAAGCAATGTTTTCAGAGAAACTCTGTCTGTGATAATCATCTACAATCTTACTGTAGTTACGTGAATAGGTTGCAGGTCTACCTCAAACCAATGTTTCTTTGGTTATTTGCAATTCTCCGTTCACTCTAAGTTGAGTTCAGAAGTAAAATCATTGCACTTCGCTAGCTTCTAATTGGCTCAATTTGTGCAGCGCACCGACGTACTATTTCCAACCGACAAAAGTGTGTACAGTTGGCATCATAGGAAACAACAACGCAGTATATATCAAAACAATATTGCGTGAAAATTTTGTACGTGTTATCGACATAGGGAAACAAAAATTACACAAAAACTTGATAAAAATATTGATATCATGTGTAATTACTGTATATTTCAAAATTTAATAGTAATTGTCAAGTCATGACTAACGATTGTATTCAAATATTCAGGTATCAATGTAACGAAAATTTGGTACTACATGCAGAAAAAAAGTTGTCAACAAGATGAGTGATTAAACTTACTGTTAAGTCCTCCCGGATTATTTTGTACTTCGTTTTGGAAAAATTACATTTTATAAATCACCAAACAATCTGTCAATAATTCAAAACACATATTTTTTTTATACATAAAATATTGCTATGCGAGATTTTTATTCTTGCCTTATAAACATCACCACAGTTTGTTCAGTAATGAAGACATATATCCATGTTTCGAAAACCATGCAAGACATTTTCACTATTCACGTCCAGCATCACATAACCTAATTTGCAAGCGACGCAAATATAAACCGACGTGAGGACGGAACAAAAAAGAACAAGGAACTTTGGTTCGGACCACGTGGCCGTGGTTCGGACAAACTGGAACGGAAAATGGACGAACAAAAGTAAACATTCGCAGTAACAACAACATTGACGCCTTAACGTCCAAAAATACTTTGAAAAAATAAAACATTATATCTGATTCTGATATTTCTGACATATTTTTACTGTGGTAATTATTACTGAACTAAACTTTTGGTATCTTCAGAGTATCGTACGTCTCTAAATACTGGCAAGTGTACCAAGAAACTCGTACATTTAGCAGTGCGTCAGTCGTTAAATAACTCGTGAACCAACTGTACGGACGTATTGTCCGCTAACCATAATTTTAGTAATAAACATATAGAGGCGTAGATTGTGTTTGTAACGTCTGTATATTTTAGATATTTGTTAATAAAACTCTCTCATTAAGTGATGGAGTGGTAAATTTAAATGTACACGACAGATAACAAAGATCTATTTCTTATGCAAGATCGCAGTGCACGGCGGTCGGCAGCCAATGAACATGTTTGTTTATAATTTGCTTTGTTTATCCTAAAACTCAACTAAGTGTGAACGGAGAATAATAATATAGACTCATACATATTCATGATAAGTAGAGTTGTGAATAAGGCATCACTCTTTAATTTTCCAGTGGTTTCAAAAATATTTTTTTAACGAAAATTAATACATGTATCAAAAATTTCATTCCTACAGTTTTAACACTTATACAGGGTGTAACAAATGAATGTGGAATGCACCCTATTACGTTATAAGGTTCCACGTTCATTTGTTACTTCCTGTATATTATCATTTGTATCTGAGTTTTTATGTTGGAATACACCAAACAGATTTTTAGATTTTTGCCCCTGAAATAACACTTATTTTGAGTCAAAATAAGCCAAAATGAAGCAGAATAATATTTTGCTAGCAAGAGTTATTTGCAAATGTTTGAAATATATTAAAGACAATTATTCCTTGTTCCTGGACTAATTTTTCTGAAAACATTGGCCATTTTAAGATTGAGTGTGACAAGAAAAATTTCTGCTATTGCAAATTTTTATTGTTACTTTATTTACTGCATGAATTTATTTTGTGCAGACAGTAAGCATCATAAATTAGTCAGTGTTGTCAAATTGAAAATTTTCAGAAATTGAAGGCATGAAGTGGAATTAGATGACAAAATACCACTGTTCAAAATGAGCAGTGTCTGTACTTTATTTAGCTTATGAGTTGCCATTATAGATAGATTCAATACTTTGATCATTATAAACAAAATTAACAAACATAAAACTGTTTCTCCCTCACCCCCCCCCCCCCTTTTTTTTCCACCTGGGCACATTTATGGACTTTAATCAGTATACAGTAGCATTCAAAATAATTTTTCTTATTTTTCTCTTTAAAATCATATTCGGCTCTTCCACGCATCTGTATTAAAAATAAGTACAGTAGATTCCTGTTATAACATTTTTCAAGGGACCTGTGAAAAAAAGTGTTATATGCAGGAAACTATTATAAGCAGGAATCAATATTTTTCCACCAATAAATGGATATTACACAAAAGTAACTTAAAATTTAATAGTTTATGTACAGTAAATAAGCCTATAATGAGAATAAATGAGGTTGTAGTTACTGTGGCATCAGAAACATAATGAATACATATGTGTATTGTGTGTATAATAGAAGCTTTCCCACTTGTCTTCTGTAGGTTCATGATTGTCATCTTCAGGATCACAGTCTATAATTTCATTGTAATGTACACTTATGATACTTTCCCAGACATTAATTTGGTTTTAATAGATGTTTTTAGTCTACAGCTTAGTTATTTTATTTAAAATAATACATGAGTTTTGATTAATGTTTGAGAAAAAAGTGATGTTATATGGAGGAAATGAAAATACCAGTGCTGTTATAAGCAGGAAATGAAAGCATTATTCCTTATGGAAAAGTGGTGGGACTAAAGAAAAGTAATGTTATAAGCAGGAAAATGTTATATGCAGGAATGTTATAACAGGGTTCTACAGTAATTAGTTTTTATTTTTTGAAATTATTAATCGTAGCATTAAATTAAGCATAGAGTGGTGAAAATAAAGTGACTATAACATTCAAGTATTTTTATAAAATTTCAATAATACATCTAGAGCAATAGTTACAGAAACTTCCGTTGAGGGTCAGTCAATTTGAAAATAATAATTTTATGCATTTTCAGACCTTACACTTTTTTTTAGTAAATATGTTAACAAGCTCAACAGCTAAGGTTTACAGGCTTTTCATGTCTGTTGTCTGAGAGATCTTGACCTCTGTGTTATAGCCACACCACTGTCATTTTTCCTCTTGACGTTTCTGAAGACATTGATGCCTCCATCTTTAGTGTGAAGTTGCAGCAGCCTATGTGAGTGATGGAGCTATAACACGAAGTCAAATTCTAACAAGCTCATCATCTGCCATCTTGTCACACACATCTACAATAGCAATCATCCCACACAAAACCAGTGAAATGAATGGACTCTCTAACTTCAGTTTTACTACTTTCCAACATTCTGGTTCTTTCAAAGTTTCAGTATAGTTCACTATTCCTTCTGTGTGTTCTTTGGGAAGGAAATTTCAGTCTCTATCCTGGTGTCAAATTTTTTTTTTCTGCTGTCACCTATTTTTTTTTATTGACATGTTTACAAGGAAAAACTGTATGCTGGAAATGCAAGAGGCTTTGCTGTCCTCCTAATCATCCATGTTTCCAGCTTATTGCTTCCATCCAAGGACTAAGATCATTAAATCACTCTTTATTACATTTTCTTGCTTCTGATATGATCTTCGTGCAAGAAGTTTTATCACCAGAAGTTTGTTAAAAATATCCTCATTATGTTTTAAAATTGTTTACTACACAGGTGTTTCTCCATAATCATTACAAAGCAAGATACGACAAAATACTAATTATCATTGACTATGCCACAAAAATTTAACCGATAGATGGCAGTGAACCGCAACAGGACTTACTGCCCTATTGTCTCGTACACAACTGGTTCTTCTGCTTCCTGTGCAGTCGTGCCAACTCAAGCACCTAGTAAACAGTTGGTAGTGCGCACCAAGCTCGTGCACGGGAAATACAAACACTGAGGTCCAAAGTCAGAACACTGATAGTATATACACAAGTCTAAGAAGGACACATTAACAATACTGAAAATTTGGCCAACACACAGGCTATATACAAAATACTAAGTCCAGTCACACCGCCTACCTTGAAATGCTTAAGTTTCAAAATAATTAACATTGTTTAGGTAGGGGGCACAATTTCACTATCGGATGTTTGAAGGCTCCATTGGCAGTGTGCATCGTAGTGACTCTGGTAATGCCATCATCACCTGGATGGAGTTCCCCCACACATGCAAGGTGCCACTGTGGTGGAGGTAGTCTTTCATCCTTGATGATCACAAGTTGGTTCGGAATAACATTTGAGCTAGGCTCTAGCCATTTTGAGTGATACTGGAGGGTATGAAGGGACTCCTTTTGCCAGCGTAGCCAAAAGTCCTGATGAATGTGTTCTACCAACTGCCTGCGTTGAAGCCTGTTCAAGGTCACGTCAGCAAGATTGGGTTCAGTTACAGCGACAAGGGGCTCAAGAGTTAAGAAGTGTGCTGGAGTCAGAGAAGCAGTCATTTGGGGTCCGAACTGAGAGGGCATAAGAGTCTGGAGTTCAAAACAGCTTCCACCTACGCAACAACAGTATAAAACTCCTCAAAGGTTAGAGTGTGTTCCCCAATGACACGTACCAGGTGGGTCTTATTAAAAGACTTAACTCCGGCTTCCTATAAACCACCGAAGTGAGGAGCAGAAGGGGGGTTAAAATGCCAAGTTATTCCGAGTGGTGAAAAGGTCTCAAAAACTCTGTTCTTGTGAGTAGGTATTGCAAGGAGATGCTGGAGTTCCCTCAGGTAGTTGTAGACACCAATGAAGTATATCCCACAGTCATGTGTGATGGATGACCTTCCTCTGTAAGATACAAGCCGTTTATAGGCAGCTAAGAAGAAATCAGTGGACAAATTCTAGGCTACTTTCACATGTGCTGCCCTGGTGGCACAACAAACAAAAATACACAAGTAGACCTTCAACAAGGGGGACTGACGCATCCTACTGGCCTTTATCTGAATAGGTCCTGCATAGTCTACCCCTACCCTAGCGAAGGGCTTCACCTGTTGAACTCTCATGGCAGGTAGATTACCCATAAAGAGGCGTGCAGAGTGATGGTCTTGCTCTCCAGCAGCGTACACAATGGCGCTGTCTCCGTGTGATAGCCTGCTTATCAGACAAGATCCAAAACTTCTCCCTCCACAGAGCTCGCAAAGTGTGAATACTAGGGTGCTGATTCCGTTCATGATAGTGACTAATAATGAGGTCCGTCAACACATGGGACTTAAGGAGCAGCACTGGATGCTTATGAGTGAAAGGGAGATCAGAATGCTGGAGTCTACCACCCACCCTTAATAGATCAGCAAAATCGAGAAATGGAACCAGTTTTCGAAGCTGGGGCCCCAAACGTTGACCATTTCGCACAGATGCATCCTTGAATGCAACAGACTCCTGGTCAGAAGGTTCAAATGTTCCCAAAACAGTAACCTTGTGCTCTACCAGAGCTGGGTCATCGATCACACCCTGAGAGCTGGATGGTCACTGATGAGATAATTCACGTAGCCAGGAAGGACCAGTCCACCACAAGGGATGTTCAACTAGCTGAAAGGGCAATAAGCCACGAGAAGCACAATCAGCAGGATTGGGCTCTGAAGGTTACGTTCTTCCACCAAGCTGGCTTAGTGAGCGCCTAGATCTTGCTCACCCTGTTCGCAAAAAAAAAAAAGTCTTCAGAAGATGTGGAGAGGAGTTTACCCAACATAGAACTATTTGTGAATCGGTCCAAGTAGTGATGGATGACAAAGTGATAACAGGGGCAAACAACTCTGCCAGATGATGAAGCAGCCATGCCAACAACAAAGTTCCGCAAAGCTCCAACCGTGGGAGGGACTGTACTTTGACTGGAGAGACCTTTGATTTGCCTGCAACCAAATGTGTGGTGACTTCATTCTGTGTGTTAAGAAGACGTAAATAAACCACTGCAGCGTAACCAGTCTCAGAGCTGTCAGAGAATCCATGTAACTGATATGAAGACCTAGCAGGGCCAATGACCTGCCTGGGAACAGCAACTGATGCTATAAGTGGTAGCTCACTGTTAAATTGTGTCCACCTTCGGACAACATCACAAGTAGGTTCGGAATCCCAATGCAATTTCGCCAGCCAGAGTGAATGAGATGCTTCGAAAACATGGCAGGAGGAGAGAACCACCCAAGAGGATAGAATATCCTGTGGATATGTGACAAGATGTTTCTTTTGGTAGCCTCTTAATGACTAGGCAGTATCTTGTACAAGAAGCAATTAACAGTAGGGTTCCACTGCAACCCGAGCACCTTCACTACCTGACTGTCTTGATCCAACGACAGGGCTTCTGGAGCTTCTACATCTTCCTCTCGAAGCCAATCAAGTAAGGCTGGATGATTGCTGACAAATTTTCACAATTTCAATTCACCATCAGAAAGTAATGAAATCAACTCCCTTTGAAGGGCCAATCCAGACTCAACAGAATCAACGCCAGTGACCAAGTCATCAACAAAGACATCAGACTTCAACACCTTAGCTGCAACAGGAAATTGCTCCTGTTCATCCTCAGCCCACTGCTGCAAGGTACGGAGCATCAAATAAGGAGCAGAGGAGATACCTTAAGTAACAGTCGTCAAGCGATAATCTTCCACCACATCACTTGTCACTGAAACGCCAATGTGCTGAAGATCCTGATGACTGCGACATACTGCTATCTGCCGATATATCTGCTTAATGTCAGCTGTGGACACAATCACATGCAGCCTGACCTTTAATATAACATCAATAATCTCCTGCTGCAGCCTGGGTCCAATCAGCAGTGTATCAATGAGAGACACCCCTGTTGAGCCCTTAGAAGTATCAAACAAAACACGAAGCTTGATTGTTGTGCTCTCGGGCTTAGTTACACAATGGTGTGAAGTGTAGTAGGAAGGTAAGGATGACAGTTCTGACACAGGTAACTTTTCATGTGTCCCTTTACAAGGTAATCCCACATGAAGTCTGAATATCTCCGTTTAAGTGTCGGGTCCCTTTTAAATTCTGTTCCAGATCATGCAGACATTTCACTGCCTGTGGCCGAGATGCACCTAGCTCTGGTGCCAACGCACAAAAAGGTAGCGACAAAATGTACCTACCAGCACCCTCTCGACTGTGAGTCTCTAAGAAAAGTTTTTCACACTGAACCTCATCTACCAATTTGTGGTTTGCTGGTGAGAACTCCTCAATCTTCCAAAATCGCCTCACGACTTCTTCCAGGGGGTTCATTGTCAACAGAGAAATAAAATTCAGATATGAAGATGGTGCAGGGTTTTCAGCTTCGACCTTGCCCACCAGGATCCAACCGAAGATGGAGTCAAGAGTCACAGGAGAGCCTATGATTTACCTCCAGTCAGGATATGAAGTATAAGATCAGCCCCTATGAGATGTTCCACAGAACGAGGAACATCTGACTCAGGATCAGTTAGTTTCAGGTGAGCCAAAGAATGGCGCACTCACTGGACAACTAAACACCTGGAAGCTTACTGGTTATATGACATGTGTGATGACAAACACATCAACTGCGAACTGCAAGTCAGGAGTTCCACAAGGTGTCACAATGACAGAAGCAAATGACCTTGCCACTTTGACCACTGCATTTGATAACCCTTGTATGGGAAGATGCGTCTTCATACGAACCAACCCAAGCCTTTGGCAGCAGTGCTCCGAGATGAAGCTAGCCTGGCTGGCTGTGTCCAGAAGGGCTCTAACAACATGAGATGTGCCCTGTGAATCTATCACTTTGTTGAACTGGAGAGGCACTCGACGACACTGCTGGAGTGACAGCAGCTAGAGAGGGAGGACAAGTGTAGGTGGAACAAGAAGAGCCAGACTCTGGCTGCAACAATGGACTACCGGTACCCTTCTCTGCTGTGTCAGATTCAAAATGGAGTAATGTGTTATGGATGGCACCACAATGACGACACAATGATGACGACGGACAAGTCTTGGAATGATGTGACTGAGAAAATCAGTTTAAACACAACTTGTGTTCCATGACAATGGAATATCGTTGCCTAGGAGTTAGACCACTGAAGTCTGAGCACTTGAACACTTCGTGTGCACCCTCGCACAGACAACACTTGACTTCATCGAAACTCACCAAACACTTGGATGACTTCTTGTGGGACTCGTTACAAGACTGTCTCCAAAGGGGCACTGTAAGTGGAGGTTTGGGCTTCACAGTGTACGCCCCAACATTTTGCTGGCTGCCGAACTTACCGTCTCTTGAACATGACAATGTCAGTCAAGGAAGGATATGAATTATGCCAGAGTGGGTAACTCAAGACCAACCGCGAGCTCCCATTGTGTCTGGAGCTGGACATCTAAACGCTTGCACAGGATGGGAAGCAACACTAAATTCCACTGATCTACCAGAGCGTCAAGAGCCTTAAGGATGGAAACATTCTCTGTAATGATGCACAGCAACTGACGCAATGAAGTGGGGGTGTTGGATGATGCTGATGGAGCATGAAGCAATGCCTCTACGTGAACATTAACAGTTAATCGCTTGTTCTCATACACCAACAGATCCCAACCTACCTTAAAGTTAGCCTCAGACATGGTTAATGCCTTGATCATACCAAGAGGCTCCTCCTTAAGTGCACCCTTCAAATATGCAAGTTTCTCAACTGCTGACAAATCAGCATTCTCAGACACCAAAGTGGAGAACTGGTTACAAAAATTAGGCCGTTGCCTGCAATTACCATCAGAGTTGGGCAGAGTTATCTTAGGTAAGGCTACTCTAGTTTGTTGGGCCTTTGTTGTGGGTAAAACCTTGCATTTTGATTCGTCTGTGAGTGCAGTTACCATCTCCATTACATAGAAATACTTCTTTTCAAATTATGCCATGCGCCTGGCATGTTCCTGAGTATCTACATCTGGGAACTTACTCACCGCCAACTGCACAGTAACAAAATCAGTATCAAAATTATCTCTTACCATAGACAGATCACAGGTGGTGGCAAGAAACAAATTATGTTTGGATCGCTCCTCCATAACGATCTGAGCCAGATCTAGGGCATGCTTAAGGCGACTCTGCCAGATGAATCCGTAACAAGGCTGCTTTTGCTTCGGCCATTTTTGACGTTACAACCAGCAATCACAATACAAAACCAAAGAAACGAAAACAACCTGCCACCAGACACTAGAAACAAAGTTGGTGACAGAAACCTAACCAAAAGTTTTCGTGCCAAAAGTCCGCAATAGGACAAGTACGAAAGGTTAAGTTATCCAAGATAGCTTGCAACCATATGTGACACAACCTTAAGGCCAAAACGTGAGCCAAATAAATAATAGAATATAATCCAAACTACAGAAGGAAGCCGATGAATAATAAATTTCTAACACACGTGGTACAGAGATAATTTTCTGAAAACGGAACAAAAGTCAAATCATGAGAGATGCCCCAAGACTAAAACAGCAATGGTGCAAGTGCAAACACGTGCACACAAAAGACTGAATAGTGAACACGTGCACACAAAGGTAATGAATCGAGAACACGAGCACACTAAGAACTTAAGCAATAACACTTGTACAATTATCTTTTTGACAGTAACACGTGTTTACTAGTAGCGTGAAGCACACTGACACCAATCATGGCACTGCGAACGAGTCTGTTCTGTGTCCAAGTACTGTAACCCGACTTCAGCATGTCACAAAAAAACAAAAAACTTGCACAAATCCGGCCCGGAGGACCAAATGATGTTTCTCCATGGACATTACAAAGCACGAAATGACAAAATACTAATTATCATTGACTATGCCACAAAAATTCAACCGATAGACGGCAGCGAACCGCAACGGGACTTATCACCATATTGTCTTGTACACAACTGGTTCTTCAGCTTCCTGTGCAGTCATGTCAACTCTAGTACCTAGTAAACAGTTGACGGTGCGCACCAAGCTCGTGTGCGGGAAATACAAATACTGAGGTCCAAAGTCAGAACACTAATAGTATATACACAAGTCTGAGAAGGACACATTACTAACACTGAAAATTTTATATACAAAATACTAAGTCAAAACAACAGGAAACTAGTTTCTTATTATCTCACACTACTTGACTCCCTGATAATGGTATGTACTTTATTTTGAGCAATCTAATACCTGTGCTTAAAATTATTGATTTTTCATTATGTGCACTAATTCTGAAGGTGAAATGTGTAACATAGGCCCACTAGTTGGTAGGCTCTTCACCAACTGTTTGAATAGTTAAAATAGTGCAATTTCTAAGCCAGCACTTCAGTTTTTTTTTTTGTACACCTTTATAATTCTGGTCTACATGCTTTTCTGCAAAACATTTTTCTTAATTTTACCCTAGTGACTGCTAAACTGAACCAACAGTGTGAAACAGTCATAGATAATGCTTATTGATGTGTGTTGCTACGAAACTACACATTTTTCTGGTCTACATGCTTTTCTGCAAAACATTTTCCTTGATTTTATACTTGTGACTGCTAAACTGAACCAGCAGTGTGAAACAGCCATAGATAATGCTTATTGATGTGTGTTGCTACAAAACTACAAATTTTGCTAACTTGTTATTGAAATCTGTGGAGTATTGTTTTATTACTGCAAGTTAATAAATTGCTTGTTCTTACTGCACATAAAATATTTGTTTTGGTAAATACACAAGTGCTACCAATTCACCTATAATGCACATAAACCAGTAGAACCCTGTTATAATGTTTCTCAAGGGACCGAAAAAATGTTTACATTATAAATGGGAAAACATTATAACAGAGTAATTTCCTATTACAAATCAACTTTAGGGACCAAATGAAGGTAGCATTATGACCAGGAAAACGTTATAAGTGGGAACACTATAAGAGGGTTCTACTCGACTAAACACACAGTACTAGAGAGCGCATCTCAACCTTAGACCGCAGTAAAAACTTTATAGCCTGCCTTGTTGTGAGATCAGGTTCAGAAGATAACGCTGCTTAATAATTCTGAGTGCGTGAATATTATAGATTTTTTTTTTAAATATAGAGAATTGTGCTTTGTAACATTTTATACAATTACACTTAAAATGTTTTATGAATCACATTTTTACAGTGCCTTAAAAATGGAGTGATTCTCATTTATAAGTTAGTATGAATTAATTGGAATACTATTAATATGCTCTTAAAGAAATTAATGATAATAATACATACCTTTAATTTCTGTTGTTGCTGCTGACCAAATAGATATTTCCATAGGGGTAGCATCAGCTTGAAGAGAAGAATGTGATTGGTGCAGTGAAGTAGATGAGGCTAATTTTATAAAAAAAACCTTTACTCATCTTCTTGAAGCTCGTTGGCCCTCCACAGATATTTCAATGTTTTTCACTTTTTGTTTGTGTAATGTTTCCAGTTTTCTGTTGAATTGTGGGCATAACTGCTTGTTATTGAAGACTCCATATCATGTGCCTTGAATGTTGTGTTTTTGAAGTCTTCACGCATGATTTGAATTGCGTCCATACCATTTCAGTGGGATTTGAATCTTAAGTGTTTCGAATTGTGTCCATTCCATCTCGGTGGGATTATTAATCTCGCAATGATATGGTAGAAAATGAAGTACAGTATGGCATACCCTATTGGCAAATTCTTCATGTTTGTATTTTGATACTTACGCTTTTCCCAACCTACATTATGTAGCAGTTCCCATTTAAATTAATCATACTAGCGTCATAAGGAACGCCTTTTTCCGTTAACCATTGTCTTGTGTCTGCTGTGTGCCAACTTTTTTTTTTAAATACTGAAATTGATTTTCACGTCCTGCTGTGGTGTAACTCATTATCTGAAACAATAACAGCCTCTGGAGTGTTTGGCAATAGTTGTTCAGAAAACCACTTTTCATACCTATCTGCAGTCGTTACATCATAAGCGTCAGCAGTGTTGTTTTTTCCCCATAAGAAAGTAACTGTAAGGTTTTGAACGAAACTGTCCTTGTTGCCTACATGCATTATTGCAAAATGTGTACCACATGCAGAAGAAGTTTTAATTTTTTAACCTAAAGTTTTAGGTGCTTACACATTTACTCATCTGTACAGATAATTGGTTTTCCTAAATCCCTAATTTTTTTTGCTTCACTTAAGTATGTATGCGGCCACGGATATATGTCATCTCGTTCTATAAATGCTCCCTTGTTTCTCCTTATGTACCCGAGATCAATATCATGTAAGAACCTATAAATGGTGGAACTAGATAAATCTAACAGTTTTCGTCAATGTTTACGTTTACTAAAATTGTATTTAAAGTGGGAGGAATATTACCAAACAAATGAGTACAAAAAATGCAGTACATAACTCATTCTGTACAATGCAGTCATATGTTTGTTTACAGGAATTTTTTTTGTACACCTTTCATGTGGTTTAACTTATAAGGTACCATGTTGCTGCTATTCTGTCCTAAATGTGCAAATGGTTCATTTGGAACAGCGTGTTGCTTTAGAAACTTCCTCAATAACTTTGCTTATATTATGGGTACATAAAAAATACTTGAATATGTTCAGCACAAGTTTTCGCTCCCTCACCTGTAGCCTACCTGCATAGTTTCTTTTTGGTGTTGCATCTTCCCTAGTTTACATAGAGGTTAATCAAGTAAATGTTTAAAATTAAAGATTCACAAATAAATATTATGTTAATATTAAAATTACAACAAAAGTTTAGTCTAGAAGTCAGTCGCCGTACGCAACCTAGGATGTGGTAGCGAGACACTGTATTAACTGAAGCATTGCTGGACTGGTGAAACTTGAAGGAAAGTGCCTCCCAGTGAAGCCTATGTGTGTTTTGATTTCCTTTTCCAGTACCTCACATAATAATCAGACATATTTTCTCTAGAGACATAACTTTTAAAAATACCCTCTGATTTCTTGGGTTATATTGGCACACTTCTTATAAGCCACATCTTCCATGGCTATATAATTGAAAGAGAACAGGTTTTGTTTTCAGAATTTTTTGTGTGCATCCAGGCATATAAAATTATTGATTATAAAAATAATAATATGTTTTTGACATTGTTGTTACGGTTATGTTGTGATATTTTTGATGATGCATGAAAACGTTACTAAGTTCAAAAATTTTGTTTTGAATTTTTTCAACCCCTTAGAAAAGTCTAGATGATGATAAAATTATATCATCTGATACATAATTTGATGCTGTTCTGTACGCAATATCTTTAAGATCAAAGTTATGTTATGAAAATTTTGAATTGGTAACAGCGCATGCCAAAACGAGGATAGTTCTAACAGCAATTATTATATATTGGAAAGAGAAAGTGAATGCCCATACGAGTCTGTATGGCAATCTGAGCATGAGATGCTCTTTTGAGCATTCAATGAAAATAAATTAATGGTGTAATGGTAGGAAGTACACTACAGTATATCGCGTGTACAAAATTCACCTCCCTTCGAAGTCAGTGGTTTTTCTTTTTTGCTTGTGCAACGTGTTCTTACAGTTCAGTGTTTTGGATTCTGTTTTTTTTTTCTTTGGATTAAGTTAAATGTTCAGTATTTGCAGTATTTTACAGTAATTTTTAAGTCAACTGGAACAACTTTAGTATGATTTATGTTTCATGCACTGTTCGAAAATTATTATGATGGTTTGCGAGACACAGGAATCTGTTAGATGGTAGGTTAAAGAAAACCATAATGCATCATTGTTTAGTTCAGTTTGTTTGTTGATTTGTCTAAGGATAGTGTAAGTCCTAATGTGTTAACACACATACTGTATTTGAATGCAGGTGGTTCACATCGACTACAACGTGTGCTTTGAAAAAGGAAAGACTTTACGTGTACCTGAAAAAGTACCTTTTCGAATGACTCCAAACATCAGGTGTGCTCTTGGTGTCACTGGTATTGAGGTAAGTACAAAACTGTTACTTCTGCTTGATTTTTGTTTCTCAAATTGTTTTCACATTTACATGTAAAGTAGGTTATATGAAAAGTAGGTCAGTAGTACCGACTTCAAAATCCCTCTAAAACTAAAATAAATTTTTTAGTACTCTTTTACTAAACATACAGAATGTTGCAAAAATGATTTATGCAAACTAACAAGTTCTAGTATTGAAAAGGACAAGTTGCTGGTTTTCTAGGGCAATGTTCTATTTTGTGTAGAGCCCTGAGTAGCTTATCAGCACTGGTGCCTAACCTTACATAGCCTTTTTTAATTTTTGCTTTAATTTTTCTTCTTCATAATTATTGTTTCTTCTTCATAATTGTTGTTTGCAGTCTATGAAAAATGAGACATTATTTACTGTAGTCTCTTTATTGTTATACATATTGCTGTACATACTTCGCAAGATAAATGGTTACATCATACTGTATCTTATAGCCAAGAATCAGACTTGAGATAATATTGTTATAATGCTGTGATGTGCCATTTAAGAATTACTGTGGTTTAAAAATGGAGAAAACATAGGAGTTGATATGGGATATTAAGTTAATTTCACCAGAGAATCAGTTTTCAGTAGTGAAACACATATACATGGGATAATGAAAATCTTTGCATGATACAGTCACGTGGATTTTAGCAATTGTTCAGCCTAAATCTATGGGCTGGTATCATTTATGGTGACTTAATTGGTCTGTATATACATGCTTCCATACTACCTAATAGGTCCCAGCTGTCTAACAATCCTGCAGTAAGTACTGGCGAAGTCTGTAGATGAGTACCACTGAACGTTCGTGAGCGTATGTGGTTCCAACATGATGGTGCACTAACATACTGCATACTCGCACATCCACTGATATGTGATATCTCAGTCAAACATTCCAGGAAAGGGGGATAAGTTGATGTGGAACAACTCTTTGGTTACCAACTTTTTTTTTTTTTTTTTTTTTTTTTTATGAGACCATGTAAAGACCTTTGTTTATGAGACAGGTGTGGAGTTTGAGGAAGATCACTTTTCAGGAGTTCTTCCAGCAGAAATTATTCAGCATGCACCAGGTATTTTTGAGTGTGTGTGTAAACGTGCGTTAAAGGTACATTTAGTGTGCAAGGAGCAGCAGGGTCACTACTTTGAGCAGCTCTTGTAGTGCACCACCTAGGTGAAGAGGCAGTGCTTGATTTTTTCATATCCATTTAACATTGCAATGGAATATTTCCAGACAGGGCTTTGTTATTAAAATTTCATCTATATACTTAATATCCCCAACAGTATCTAATTGTGTGTAAAAGTTATTCTGGTATGTATTGTATGTGTACATGTATGCACTCACACACCATTTGGATATTAGCTTACAAGAACATGCATTTGCTCAACCTTGCAGAGAAGCACTAATACCTTTAAATGACGTACATTCTGAACCAGGGACTTCAGTTCACTTATAATGCTGGGATAGCTTCAGCATATTTAAAGGTCTTCACAAACACTCATAAATAGCTAAACATCACTGATGCTTCTTCTTGTGCCTAGCTATCTTCGTGTTAAATTCAACTGTCCGCTGGGTTCAGTTTCTCTAATTGTGTAAGGTGACTGCTCTTAAAATGGCCAAGCAAAAGATAACAGCTGTACATGATATAACTGTCCTGACTCTCGTGAAATGTAGAGTTGCAGTAGATTTCTCATCAGTAATTTGCTGGTGAAAACTAAATTTGGAATTGTTGGAAGTGCTATAATTGAAACAAGTCTCAGTTTAAAGCACATGTTATATCATGTTATTAAATTTTACGTCAAAATTGAATAGGTCACTTTTTGATGAAGATTGAGTTCTCTACAGATTTGTTGTTCCAGGATGATAAAGCCATATTCTGTGATTCGGAAACTCAATTTGACAATATGAAAGTGGGTAACCTACGCATTAATCTTGCAGTTCCAATGAGAAATTTTCTTTGTTTATGACTTAGGAGCTTTATTTTCACAGCCTTGGCAGCACTCTGCCAGCTGACTCATATTTATTTCTTTTTTGTTCCTACCAAATCTTATTAATACTGTTTGTTATTTGTAAGTGAACACATTATTACTATCAAAGAAAAGAGAAAAAATTATTAAAGTGCAGCTCTGAAACAAAAGATTAGTAACTGTGACCATATTTTCTGTGATGGTAACAGAACTACGTCAGGTAGTGCTTCTTGTTTTTTTTAAGTGACTTTTTTTTATCATATGATCATATATGTATTTGTAACAGTTTGTACTGTGATAGTTGTTTTCACAATGCAGAAATATCCATGTGGCCACTAAGCCACGGTGTTCTTAAAATATTTTGTACATGTTATAAAGTTAAGAAATTGGATCATTTAAAGAATTATTTTACCTGTATAATACATTGACAAATAAATACATACACATAAAATTTATAGGCCTGCATTAAATAATATCACATTAAAACACTGAATTTCATGGACAGTTATGATCACCATTCTAGAAAATTCATTGTGATAATATTATTTTGACATGAATTAAACTTTCATGCCAGTAAAACAGATGCATCACGACTTTGTTACGTATCACGGTATCAGTTGTTGAAGACACAATGTCGGAACTTTAAATTTACGAAATAAGCGGAACATTCTATTTTGAACCATGACAGTATCCACCTACCATCTAGTAACTGGCAGCATAACTATTTGGAAGTCTTTGTTATGGTTATATTTGTTGCCCCCCCCACTTTTCCCTTCCTTTTCCAATATAATTGTATTGTCCACAATGGAAGATGATGCTGTGATGTGCAAAAAGAGAAGAGGTCTGTCCTCATAGAGGAACAACAAAATTAAGCATGAGAGTCAAGGACACGAATACATAAGTAGTAAAGAAGTTGTCCCTACAAAGGAACTAGAGTTGCATGACAATGAATAAATTGCTACATAAATTGAAAGCTGGCGTGAGAACCAGTTTGTTACATATTTTGCTTAAGGTCCCTTGCAACTGGTATTTCAGTTTGGTCTCATCAAAGTGTATTTTGATAAGCATTGTCGAATAGTTGAACAGGTATTATGAGAGATAATAATAACCCATGTCAGACGTACTAATTTTTTCATCAAGGAAGTGAACACATCAGGGATTTTGGCAACCATTATAAGGTAGAACATTTTTTCCAGTTGAAACTATCCTCTGTGATCAGAAAATACAGTTAAACATTATTTCCTTTGTGCATTTAACAAATGAAATCAAACGGACAGGTGAAACATACATTCTATCTTTCTGAGGCAGGAAATCTATTGCTTTATGTATTCACAATCCTTGCACATCATGCCCCCAATAAATTTAGTTCTGTGTAGTGATTTAAATAAACTGCTTCTTTAATATCTGAAGAGTATTAAAAATATTATTATAGGTCATCCGGAATAAACTGTGCACTAAAGATTCAATCTTTAATAAAAATCACTAGATGTTACTGCATATAATTTAACATTAACAATACTTACCTTGTATGGTTAGTAGCAAATTGCAGTATGTCACGTTCAGTGTATTTTCCTATTTAAATGCAGCAATACTGAAATAAAATCAACTTAGACATATTTGTATTTTATATAATTAATAAACTTTTTTTTATCTAATTGCATAGATTCCTACCGACTGGACAATTTATTTTAAATGCGTAAACATTGACATGTCCAGAATGGTTAGACATTTCCCATTGTTAGCCGTTATGCGCGGAATGATACAAATTTGCTGAAAATAGATATTTAGCAGGGCTTTCTTGAGTTCTCACTTTATCCTCAACCGCTTATAAGAGTTTTATTAATAGCCAGTATGTTAAATGTTGAGGTGAATAGCACATACAGTAAGGATGTAAATAATTACGTAACAGTCTATGTTATAAGTTAATTGTTTGCTTCTCTGGTGGTTTTAATGAGAATTTATGTGTACCTTTAAAACATAATGTATTTTAAATGTGTTGAAAATATTCTTTTGTGTAACATAAAGCAGCACATGATTTTTAAGTTTCATTTTGTATTAGTTTATCGTTTTGTGCAATCCTCTTTGGTTTTTTCCATTGTTTTTATTTGCTGATTACCTATTTTTCGAACAAACATAATGCATGTGAACTATGTGGGAACGTCTGTTATTGCCAATTACGTGCGTTCATGCGGTACATGCTTTCATGTAATCAGTTACATCTGCTCAGTAACTGGTAGTAACCGGTAACCCTTAAATAATTTAATTTGTATTAATATGTTTGACACAGATTTGTCCTTTTTGGTGTACTTTTCAATTTTTTCATGGTTTTGTACAAAATAGGGAAGAAATAAGCCATTTCAACAAAATTGCATAGCATTTAAAATGGTCCTCAGTCCAGGTTCTTTGTTTGCAATGTATAAGTTGTGGAATATCATGAGATCACGTTCACTGATAAAGAACCATTGAGAATGTTGCACCCTATGATACGAGTATGTTTTTTATTGTAAAACTAAGAAATGGCTATACATGTATATTGATACTGTTTTTATCTCGAAATTGGGATATTTGGACTGAAGTTGTTGTATAAGCAAATTCAGTTACATTTGAGATAGCCAACTTCCACTTATTTCTATGGATATATTATTTTGATTAAATGTAAAACATCTTTTACATGAATACAAGGACAAACATTTTCTTGAAATATTTGTTGTAAAGTCTGTCTTAAATATGAATTCCAGTTTTTGACAGTTCTGAAGACTGTCATGTTGTACAAATTTCTAATGAAACATACTTTTCATTTTGATGTACTGCATGGTTTGAGAGCCAGTTGAGTGTGTTTGTGCAGAAATAATTTGCTGCAGAGGAAACCATTTCTTATTCCATGGCAATGGTTGTAAGAATTAATTTTAAAAACAACTATCAAAAAGTGGAATTATTACACGAGAATGACTATAGGTGGGTCACAAATAATAAAACTTTTTCAGTTTGGTACAATTTACTGTCACTCCAATGTTTGTTATGAAGGAATTAATTATACAATTCTGTTACAATATATAAGAATATTACACTATGGTAAAGGCTGTGACTGTTGCTTGGCAAAAGGTACATGAAGTGAAATGCTTGGGCATGTATTTTTTCTAATACTCTTAAGGGGAGACATCTTCAGTAATATTTTTTGGCAGCATAGAAGGTGCATGAAGACTTGTTTGAATCCGGGATTCTTCCAGGCATAAATAATTGGATTCATGAATGAGTTGGCAATCCCCAGTGAGAAGGCAACTTTGTAAATGAGCGTCGATGCAGTGGTCCTGACTCCCATCACACGTAAACCGGTGGCAATGAAGTACGGGAGCCAGCATATTGAGAAGCTTACCATTACCATCATTACAACCTAAAACAAAAGTAAACATGTACTACCCAAGTATTGTTAAAATAAGAAATATGAATTGAATTAGCAAGAATGAGCAATGTAAAAAAACTTTGGGTATCTACAACTACCTATTACTACTGCAGTGTTTACATTTAACTTGAACATACTAGTGATGCCTTTAATAAGCTACATATTTGAGTACGTAATTATTTTCTGTTTAGTTATCAGAGTAATGGCATGTTTTGTATTTTGATGTCATCTCTACAAAAAACTGTAAAAAACTAGCATGGAGGTAGACAGTGACACCACAGTATCAGTTGTCGGTTGCTAGATGCAGCTAAATAAAAATTTAATTTTTTGACTAACTGAAAAATGTCTTTTAACATGTCTGAAAGAATGTTTGTCAAGTAATGGATGTGTCTGAAAACATTTGTAAGTTTAGTGAAAATTGAGTATTGTATTTTAGAAACAAAATAACTTAACTCACTGCTAATAAAAAGATAGTGTACAGTATTTATCAACATAATGACATATTCATATCGGCTGTTGAGCTATCTGGTTTATCTGGAATTGTCAGAGAATTTGATATCTCTAAGAAAACTCAGGGGAAAATCATTGAACTTTATATATGAATCATTGAGAAAATAAAAGTTCTACGAGATTCTGAGTTTCCGAGCATTCTCTTGGCTGTCAGCGACAAAAGAAACCAAGTCCTATACAAGAAAAATAGACTAGTAAATCTATGTGGAACTTGCAAAAGGTACAAAGTCCTGGACTTGGTACCTTTTGTTGATGAAAGCTGATATGGATATTAAAAGGGCATTGTGATTCTCTACTTTCAACGATGCTATTACTAACAGTTTGTTTACAAATTTGATGTGAAAGGAGTTATTGAAGTACATGAACAGCTTCATATCTTTAATCTTCAGCTCCCAGGACAGTTGAAACCAGTTGTAATGTGTACAGAAATGAACTATACCAATTAAGATATTAAAACTTGAAAACATATGCAGTATGTTGCAGTTCATTATGAAGCGGTCACATTCTATTACAATATACTACATTGGCCTGCCACAGATTAATATACATGTTCATGAATGTGCCAACAATGCATTATTTTTGGGTATTTACGTAAGCAACATTTTGAAGTGAATAATACCAACTCTCTATCTTAAAGGATTCAGTAGATATTGATAATTAATGGGAAAAATATTTAAGGTCTCACGTCCTTAAATGTTGAATTTCAAAAAAATCCTTAAATTAGTTTATATGCATTTTTATGTGTGTCCTATTAAAGTAAAAATCACGATGATAGGCTGTCATGTTAGAGCTCTACTGGTGTTTCTTTGGAAATACATTTCTTCCCTTTTCGCCCTCTTAGAGATAGAATTTCGAAAAATCCTTTCTTTGTGCTTGCCTGCTACCTGAGGGAGCACAAATAGCTAGGTTCAGGGGTTTGGGCTGCAGTTTGATATGTCAGTCAGTCACTGTTCTCTTTTATGTATAGAGATTTGTGTAGCACTCTGGTGTGTAAAATTTGTATCTGCATATATGAGTCTGGAAGATTTTGCTTTGTGTCTGTAAGGCTTGGGAGTGTTAAGGGAATTTCAAACATTATTTTTATTGGACACCCTGTTTTGCTTTATTTCATACTCTTAATAATGTGTGTATGTCAACAAATTGTTTTCTGAACTTGTTAGATATTAAATAGATTATTAAGTTCTATTCCCGGCGGGGTGTGTCTCTGGATTTTCACACGTTGGAATCGTACCAGACAGTACTGCTGGTCAGGTGGTTTTCTTGGGAATCTCCCATTTCCCCGCCCCTTCATTCCAATACATCATGTCACTCTCACCAGCGTTAAAGTGCTGACCAAAATTTCTTCATTCTTCATATGATGCCATCTTTATAATTACTATAACAGTTGATATGTACAAATTTGTGTAAGAAATATTTGTACCTGAATGGACTTCTTCTTATGTGAACCACAGTGATAAATTTCCACTTGACTGATGGTTTTTGCCTGACGGGATGCTTCTCTCCATATTCGCCAGTAGATGAGTAGCATAGCCACCCAGATTAACAGAAATGATGGTGTGATGATGATAAGGATGTACTGCTTGGGTAACACTTCGTCTATCTGACACACTTGAGCTTCACTCCAGTTGTTCCAATAAGTGGGCATTGTTGCAATAATGATAGCGGTAAGCCATCCAACTGCCACCATTCTGCTTACAACCCTGTTGTAAGAAAAATATTGCTGTGCTTTAGGAAAACTGGATCACATAATTTAGTTCGTATATACAAAATAAGAAACTGTTACAGTAATGGTTAGAGTAAGTTAATTTGATCCCGTATCACGTATAGTAGTTGCACTATGTACGAAAGTCAAATGTTCATGATTGTTTTAAGTTAGTGTACACATTTATTGGTTAGTTAGCTATTTTGGCATCAGAAAAATGGTACACTAGACCCCCGATTTTACAAACCCTGGATTTAACGAAGGTAGCGATTTTACGAATACAATCTCGGGAACCCTCAAAAAATAACAAAATTATATGACAAAAAAAATTGTAAGGAATTACATTGACAATGAATAAAACGTACTCTATCTAATTCCCGGCATTAAAATATGAATTGTAGAGCTGCAGTTATTACTTGATAAGCCACAATATTTAAAATAAAACAAAAATAGCGAAAATCCGTTAAAAAATGTAACAGTGACAGTTTGAAAACCACGCGGCGCCGGCGGCGCCTGTGCCAAGCCGGCCGGCCTGTCTCCAACTACGTTGTATTAGGATCTATATTGAGGTCGTACTATAGACGCTAAAGTTCCAGCGCATGCGCACATGCTCATTTAACTATAGTACAGCCTCCTCCTAGGCTGTTTCACGGCATCTTATATCTCTCTCGTCTCGCGCCGAATGAATTTACTTTTTTACACGAACCCTATAAATAATAGCGTGATATTTTTCTTTATTGCGTTAACACCATACATACTAAAAACAATTAACTTGGCGCGTAATTTGCTTAAACAATGCGTTACTGCGTGTCGTAAAACGTGCGTTTCACAAGTGAGCACGATAATAGCGCTACCTATTTTCCAAGTGTAGAAACATTCGTCTCCGGGTATGTTGAACTTGGAAAATAAATAGACGTCCTAATTAATTTTTACCGCATATACTGACTGTGAAAGTGATTATTTTCAATCGCTTATACATGTGTAATTCTCGACGATTTTAGGTAGGAATGTCACAAAATGGTGTTTTTGGAACAACGTCGGTATATGCTACGGTGCCGCTATCTATCCGCCATCTTGTGAACGTTCGTACAGTTGCGCTATCTGTCCGCTCTGCACGCTACTAGTATCTACGTTCTCGTACAATTCAACAACGTCGAGGGAATGTTTTTACGTTAAGTTATATAAAACTGCGCAATGAATAAATACATCCGCATATTCCTTCTTTCTTTGGTGAATAATTTACAAGGGCATTTTACTAGTAAGGAATGCCTACTTTTTTTTTCATTAAACGCTACGCAAATCGGGCTATTCGCTCGCGAGAAGGCACTCGACAGCTTGGTTTACTCTTTTTTTAGGACAAAGGTCGATCATATCTAGTGTTTAGCGGTGTTCTTTTGATCGTAAGATGTCTGCCTATTGATATAAATTTATATTTCAACTATCACTTGTGTTATTTTTCCGTTAAATGCTACAGAAGTCAGTCTATTCGCTCGAGAGAAGACACTCAGAATCTCGATTTTCTCATTTTTTTAGGAAAATGATTGGTCATATGTATTGTTTAGCGGTGTTCTTATGACCATAAGACTATTGATATAAAATTATATTTCAACTATCACTTGCTTTATTTTTCCGTTAAATGCTAGGGGAGTCGGGCTATTCGCTCTAGAGAAGACACTCAGAATCTCGATTTTTTTCATTTTTTGGGGACAAGGGTCGGTCATATCTACCGCTCAACAGTGTGACGTCTGGCTACTGGTATAAATTTATGTTTACATTATTACGTTAATTAATTTCTCGCGAAACGCTATGGAAGTCGGGGCCTAGAGACACTTTGCTGAAAAAATGCAATTTTAAAATTTTCTGTTTTTGCAAGGGGGGGGGGGGGGGCAAAATAAGTCGCTATCGAATTTACGAAGGTAGCGATTTTACGAATGCGATGAGAGAAACCGTGAGTATTCGTAAAATCGGGGGTCTAGTGTATGTATAATTCTGTTTTTAAACTTGCTCCATCAGAAACTATAAAATACAAGTAAGATAGTAGTTTATTGTACGCTGGATTCAAATGTTTCCTATTAGTTCAGTCATAGTATTGAGAATAGATGGATAATTTGGATGATGTATTTCGAATGTGTTGTATGGGTAGGGTAGACTTATGTGAAATGAAATATAAGTTTTCTAATTCTTTAGAATGCCACATCTCTTACCAATTTTTCAGCCATTTTTTGATTTTGTCTGCTATTGCCTAATGTTTGACAGGAAAATATTTTACTTATATTTTTTAAAGAACTATTAAGATTTCTACGGTTTGAATACATTATGTTTTTTTATACTGTAATTTGTTTTAGATACAGCTCTTTGTTTTTCAATAATTTTTATTCAGAAAACTGAAAGAAATATGTAAGTTAAGCCAGTTGTTGCGCTATGGCTTCTAAATTACCTGTCCAACAACAAAATTTCATGTGCCAAGTTAAAACCTAACATATTTTTATTTCAACCATTTAATGATTTCTCAATGTCTAATCGATCAGAAAAAAAGTAATATAATCGATATATAATGGAAGCCAGAAAAAATTTAAGAGGAAAGCCTAATCAGAAAATGACCAGACAAGTCGAATGAAAATGGCCACAATGATGGACATAGATAATCAAGACGGCACAAATGAATACAGCAATATAAATTTTGTAGACAAGACAACACAACAACTGTAAGACACACAAATACAGAGGGCTAGCTTCCAACAAAAGATTCAAAATTTTTGGGACTGGCATCCATTCCCTTCTGCAATAACATGAACCATCTGGAGAACTCCAGATAAATTTGACTGATGGAATAATTCGTGTGTTTGTTGGCCTAGGCTATTTCTACCTTCCTTGGTGGTTGACATTATTCCTTTTATGTAACCACTGGTTTTATGCAAGTCTGCAACATTCGCCAACAATGGTGAGGAGTGCAAGAAGATTTATGACTGCACCAACGACAATCACATCTTAAATATGGGCCAAGCAAGTGGCAGTGTGTACTAACTGGTTATATGTTAGCATCTTCATTTATCAGCCTGACGTGTATTTGTTAGTTTTTTTCCAGCACCTCCTTTAGAAGTTCAATAAAGCATTTTATGTTGTCGTTGGTAAGAATTTTTTCCTATGTACTTCGCAAAATGGTGAGTTAATCAAATGTCGAGATGAAGGATAGCTCGACAAACTTGTTCACAAGTGCCCCTAGTTGCTAATTGGGGTTGGTCCTGAAGGAACCAGTTCAAATGTGCACGTCTTGGTACTTTCAAAGACATTTTGTGGTCTTTTCATACTGGAACAGTGTGAGGTCCCACAAAATTACGCAACTAAGTTCCCTTCTGGGCTGCTGGTAGCAAAAGTTGCTGTTAGGACCTGACACTTTTACGCATTAATTTATAGCATTTTATATTGTAATTGGTTTCTTTGTAATACCTTTGTCACACACTACACATGAGCAGATGGTATAATTAGAAATTCTGGGTTTTTATAGACAATCATCATCACTTATCTTATGTCTCATTTCTATCTACGTTCTCTTCGGTTTCTCTTTATGATCTTCTGTCCATTTTGTTTCTTCATTCTTTACAATTATTTTTCTACATTATTTTCTGTCTATACCTCTGCTCATTAATTTTAATTTTTGTTTTAAAGGAAGTAAAATAGTATTGCCAGATTTGATATTCTTCAGTTTATTGTGAAATAAGTTACCGGTTGTCTAACCTGTAATGAGTATTTGTTTTATATTGCTCTCTTCCTACATGAACACATAAACTTTGTTAATTTGTATTGAATTTGAATTAAGTGTGCTCAGTATTACAACTGTGTTTATGGAGAGTATTACTTAAAATTATCTACACAGATACCAATAATTGTGCGCTTGTTAGCTGAGAGAAAGCGACAATGCCATCTCATCCTCAGCTAAGTGGTGCAGAACATTTATATCTAGCGTACCTATAGGTTACTACCCTATCTCAAAAGTTTTTAACTGGTTACTTTAGAAAAATAGAAACTTGAAGGAAAGAATATTTTGAACGGATGATGTTCATCAGTTTAAGAACGACAGTTGCCAATTTATTTTTTGTGCAATATTGTTATTTTGCAGTGGTTATCTGAGCTTCAAAAAGTGTATGTACTTTATACCACTCACATTTTTACAGCATTGGTTTAAACTGTATGTTATGCAGATATTTTCTGTTAACAGTGACTTCTTAAATATCTTCGTATAATGAGAGACCTGATGGATGTTATAAACCGAGTCAAAATGTCCTTTGGCAAGTCATAATGCTAATTATATTTGTTGTAGCCAGACAAGTAACATCACAGACAGTAAATGGGGCTGTGCCAGCTGAGTAGTCTGACCACACTCCTCCCACCAAGGCAGTCTGGGTTCGATTCCCAGCAGGGTTGGTCTCCGGATTTCCGCATATGGAATTATGCTGGATGATGTCCCTGGTCGGCGGTTTTTCTCGGGGACCTCCTGTTTACCCCGCTCTTCTCATTCTGGCTCTTCTCATTCCTTATCCTTCAGGGTAAGAAAATGCCTATGGGCACAAAGTAGTAAAATCTTCATTCAGGTTGTGATACCCTAACCTTCAGGTACCCTTCTCATACAATATTTGTTTACAGGCAGTAAGTTCTAAAGAAAGCAATTTTGATTGTAGATAAAATTTACATTTTAATTGCCTGCAGCATTGACTTTGTGTATAGACTTGAAGTATAACAGTATGTGTGAATAAAATTACTGCACTATGTTTACTGTAACTTATTTGTTACTTCTAGGGAATGAATATAAAATCCTAATTACTGTGATATGTCATATTTCTCAGCACATTAGAATTGTTTCATTGGACATGTGTTTTCATTGCTTATTATTGATCAGTTTGGATAGGATTTGATATACATATAAGTTTTTTGTTATTAATTATATATCTTTATTTCATAGTAATTTTTTTAAGCTTACATTAAGAAAATTAGTATTTACAGTAATTGCATGGAATTGATACTGCATGTTATACCAAAATTCTTCAAATAAATTTACTTATGTATTCAACTTCTATTATTATATTAATGGCTGTAATGGTAAATTACCAAAACAAGTCATAATTTGTTAACAAAACCTTTTAAGTAAATCCCAGTGAAACAGTAACTAAACTGTTGCTGGTAGAATACTGCATTATTTAAAAATGTATTAAATGTGAAGATTTTTAGATAGTGTACAGATACGTATAGCTATTTAAATACCTACGTGCTTGGCGAGATAGTTGTGTGGCAGCTGCACTTACTTCTCGGTGATCCAGCTGTCATAGTTGAGAGGGTAGATAATAGAGATGTAGCGATCCACAGTGATGCCAATGAGGCTGCACATTGAGGCACAGCAACTGAGGAGCAGCAGCACAAAGCGCAGGATACAGGTTACAGGATGAAAACCCAGGCCCGCACATAGATAGAAGGCCATGTGGTAGGGCAGAGTGAGCCCAACCAGAAGATCCGACACTGCCAGGCTCACAACAAATTTATTTGAAATGAGCATGGGTAGGTGACGGCAGTACAGCATGGCGTACACTGTTGGAATGTTGCCCACCAGTATTGCCAACATCAGGATACCGTCGAGTGCCACCCAGAATGAGCTGCTCAAGTAGTCCTCACATTCCAGTGTCCCTTCTATCACAGTGTTGTTGAAGTACACGAAGCAGTTCATTGCCAGTGAGCTCGCTCCTTAGTGACAACACCAAAAGTAGCAACATTTGATCAATTTGTAATGTTTAATAATAGTCTACATTTTTTTTCTCATCCTTAGCCGTCATGTACAATACCATTTAACATAAAACCCAAAAATGTATTTAATTTTCATTCTGTTGCCTATGTAACATTTATTCTATGGGTGATGCTTAGGAAACTACAGTACCAAACACACTTTGTTTCTGCTTGAAAATTTAGAAGCATTTTGTTTTGTTTCTAGAAATATACATATATTTTTTTACGTGTTCTTAAATAAATACGACCATGCATGCTCCTCCAATAGGGGAAATCCTGAAATCCGAAGGTACTTAGGTCCTGCTATAGGTCGGCTGAACATTGCTTATGGAGGTCCACTGTTTCGAAGCTGTATCAACTGTAAATGTGATGTAGCAGTGTGCACATGTACTCAGATGTCAAGAGGACACTTCTAAGAAATGTTACATCCATAATTGTTTATCATGCAGCTGGAGAAAATGACTGTTTTACCAAGATGTACTTAAAGAATAGTATGTTGGTGACCTAGAATATAGCAACATCTGAAGAAAACCAAGTTCGGACAGTGCAGAATATCCTTTTAGACTGGTACAATATACATGTATGGCATTACAATTCCGTACTAGTAATATATACTGTACAGAAAAGCTACAGTTAACCTCCAAAAAATTCCACAGGATTGCAAAGTGAAAGTTGCTAGACATATAACTGCAACTTTGTGCATTAATTGAGATTTAACTGTATTATGAAAATATAATTTAAATGTTAAAAATTTATGTTTTCATAACACACAGTAAGTATTAAGTATTTAATTTATTCTATACCTGAATTGCGTGATTGTGGCAAGATTTTTACTGTTTAAACTGTCCAGACTTCTCGTCCAACAAAAATACTGCATTTTAATGTAATCTTCTTTGTTCAACATGCACTCAAGCAATTTACAAATTTTCTTTTGTGTACACGGCACGGAGCCAATGTTTATTTACTTTTATATGCGCTTTGCTATATTTCGTCTGCTGGTGACTATGTCCTGCTCCCAAGCAGAGTAGGACTGGTGATGAGGTAGAGTTGAATATTTAAAGATCCTTGACAGAGGTAGACTGTACTCATACAAGGTTTCAGACCAGTTTTAGACCATCTACTCTATTGAGTACATGAAGTATGGTTTCCTTAAGTTCCTATTGATTAATTTAGCACACTGGTTCTCGAAGTGGGCAGTATTGCCTCCTAGGGGACGGTACAGACTCCTTGGGGCGGTGAAGGAATATGATAGGGATAGGGGTAGTGAACCTTAGAGGGCAGTGGTCTTGAGCTGGGTGGCTGGTCAGGGTTGGGTCCTTAATGGTAGGTTTGGTTGGTTGTGTTTGTTTTTGGTTTTATTTTTACAGTTTGCTAGATTTTGGTCTGATTACTTTGGTTTGGTTTCCCTTTTCTTTGAGGATGTCTGTCGGCCAAGGTTTGTTTTGCTTCTCCCTGTCTGTAGTGCTTCAGTCTTGGTGTGTTCACCTTTCTGGTCAAATGGGGGCATGTTGGGTAGTTATCTCGGGGCATCTTGAGTCGCTCCTTCAGTCGGGTTTACCCCTCTAACGGCCGTGGAGGGGCGGCCTTGATGGGAGGGGTGTCTCAGGGGTCTCGGCTGGGAGAAGGGGTTAATAGGGGGGGGGGCATAAGTTTTGCTTGGTAGGAGGAGGGAGCGAGCAGCCCGCATTCGGGCAAGGTGAGTTGAATGAGGAGGTAACTGGCAAGGTGGACGATCTGTGAGTGTGTGATCCGACGAAGTTGCGGCGCCGATGGTATTTGACTCGGGAAGATTCTTCGTCTTTTCTGAAGGGGTGATCGCCCGAGTGCTCTTGGGCTTAACAGGGCTTAACAAGAGGTTTTGATGGCCCGTTCGCAGCCGAGGTTTGTGGCTGGCGACCAGTGGTCGCCGAGAATCTGATGAAGTGGTGAGTCGTCCCGATTTTCGCCTTTTCCTTGTGTGGGGAGCGTGGCTCTGTGGATGAGGATCCCTGGCGGAATATTTGGTTTCAAAGTAGTCGGGGAAATGCGACTCGTGAAATTAAAGAGTCATCTGGAAATTGCCCATTGCGACATCGTCAGAGACTTTTAAAACTTTGACCAGTCGGTCGGAAACCAAAAGTTGGTGTACAGAGCTGGTTCGTGATTGGGGAGGAAAGGTGTTTGCATTTCGGAACAGATGGTACTGAATTTGAAAGGCTTTGAGTCGTCTATGTAGGAGGTTAATGTGTTTAACCCCATGGATTAGTATCATGTGTTAGGGTAATGTTCGACTCTGGTGTAAAAGAGTACAGTGTGTAATGGCTTTGCACTTGCGTGGGCAAGTTATAAAAGTATGTATATAATATGACAGGAGGCCGAGGAGATTACTGAGTGTGTGACGGCCTTTTTGGCATGTTGTAGGGCAAAAGCTCGTAGGTCAAGCCTGTAAAATTGACATTTAGTGAAAGGTCTATGTATGGATCTGTGCTTCTGAAAATTAACTGAATTGTGCCGAGAGAGGAATTGATGTATATTATTATTGAATATACTGCTTTAAGTTCAAAATGTATGTGTCCTTTTCTCACTGATCTATTGCTTTTCTGTTGTGATTGCCCCGAGCGTAGGTCATGACAAGTGTTTCTTGCCTTTGGTTGGGTTTGGCTCTTAGAAGCATTATGGCGGGAGATTGGCCGATGGTGCGTAGTTGAGTAGTGGGCACCTCTCGCCTGATTTAGCGTATTTTGAAATTTCATTTTTGTGCTCGGTTTTACGATACGTTTTATTGTCTGGGGCCATCTATCAGGGTCTCCGTACCTTCATTTTAAATGTGTTTATAGTGAATTGTGGCTACTCCTAATCTGACAAAACCATGTAACCATCATTCTATTTATATATTTACAAAAACTTTGTTGCTGTGGGATTAAGAATGTGACACTTCAACTATAAACATGGTTTTTGAGCCCATAAATATGGCTATAAACAACTTTTTTCTATACGCTGTATCTGAGAAAATACTAACTTTACTTTTAATCTGCAAAGAAACATGGGTTCGGCTTTAGATCATACTTCCCACAAATACAATAATATTGTCACCTTTAAAAACCCCATTGGAAAAGAATAACCGTGAACCTCTGCACACCGGTTGATTGACTTTGTGTTTGTAGGCTGTACAGCAGTACATATTCTGGCTAGCAGCAACCTTAGCGCTCTGTAATTTTGTCCTTCATGCTCACAAACTCAATCATTATAGACAGCCACCTTAAATAGGCACTTATTTCCCATTATGTCAGAACAAACTAGTGCATATAGAACAGGTAACATTAAATGTAACCAGAATACCTCATAAACAACTAAATTAAATGTGGTGTTCTTTCAGTCTTCTTAAATGAAAATTGTGGCATTAGGAATTATAATTGCATACTGACGTCTAGATAGTCAAAAGTTTCAGAATGTTTGTTTTGTATGTGTCCATTAGGATGTAATCTGCACAATAAATCCTTTACTGAAAATAACCGAGTGAAGTTTGCTTTTTTTTTTCCAAAAGTTGAACTTGGGTAATTGTTGAATTACATTAGATCTGAACCTGGCCAAATAAACATGGTTGTTGAATGGAAGTTGAATTACGTGCACTAGTATTATTCTGCTGTACATAAGATGCTGATTTTATGCCACATCTAGTTTCTTCCATAATCTGTGGTCAGCTGTGTTACATAAAACCTTGGTGAATAATTTCTTTTTATCTCTGTGCTTGTTGCAAGCTGTGTGTGAAATAGATACGGACATTGCCTGCAGGCAGTGATACAGCTAGAAAGTAAGACATGACTATAAAAGCTATGCTGAAAAAGTTGCAGTGTAACTATAATGCTATTTTGAAAATATTTTGTGGTAAATTAGATCATGTAAACAGTCATTATGCTACTCTAAAATTCATCATGATTTACAGTTACATATGTGACTGTAAAGTAGAGTTCTCTTTAAAATGTCATTATTTTGCAGAAAGTGTTTTGGAGAACCAAAGAAATAATTTTTCTGTGATGTAGAGAGAAGATGAAAAACGTATGAGTTTAGTTGAATAGCTGATTTTACTGGAGTCAAATAATAATTTGCAGTTGTGTAGACTTACAATATGTAATGTAAATAAAAGTTATACAAAAAATAAGTGGTTGAATGTTACTCATTTTCAAACTGGTTTATTTATTTATTTTTTTTGTTATTGACTTTCAGATTTATGTTCATTTTATTTGTAAATATATTTTAACAGTGCAGTTTTTTTTATGGGGGATTGGCTTATTTTTTGAGCTATACTGTAATTATAAAAAAGGAACACGTTATTTGGATTGACTACAAATGCTTTGAAATGCAATAAGAATGTCACTGGTATTTTAACAACAAAATTTATTTTTGTGGGGCTGTATAGCAGTGATTCATGTAGTAAAAGTGTCATTAAGGCCGGTATTCATAGTCAAAGGCTTGCTAAATTTCGTTTACTTCAATTAAAATATTATTATTATTGTTTTTAAAAGTAGGTCCTAACAAAAACTGCTGTTATTGTGTAGAAATTTACTGGGTGTAATGTTCGTAGACCAAGATAGGCCTATCATTCCCAGGGATATGATTACCATACAAAATACTTTAAGGAACCCAAAACACAAAGAAAGTTTTTGAAAAAGGTTTAGAAATGAGGTTATCTTTTCGTAACTGTGTCTGTTGAATTTTTATTTTTCCATTTTGTTTCATGTACGTTTTACATTTTAGAAATTTTTATATACCTATTTTCTTTAAATAATATCTGGAATGAAATATCAATGTGAAAGAAGGAATCCCATGCATAACCTATTTCGTACACACAAATCCTTTACTTAAGGTACAGAGGGTGCAGACTTGACGGAGTACTAATTATATGCATGGATAAGCAATGCTTATTTGATTATGAATACCTTGTGAAATAAGTAGCAGTTATTTTGTGACTGTGAATACATACTAAGCAGTACTTATTTGAAGTTCATGTACTTCATGAAGTATTGTTTTGGAGCCATAACAATAAGCAATATTTATTTGTAGCAGTATGAATTAAAATAATTGCTTATGCAACATTATAAGTAGTGCTTGTTTCAAGTATTGCTTATTTGCTGATTATGAATTCCACCCTTTAGAGTTTTTCTCCCCTAATGTCATTATTTCAATGTTGAGTGAATACTTCATGGAGTAATGATTACCCCCCACCCCCTTTTTTTATTTAGTAAATATTATTATAATCATTCAAATTTTTGTTCAGTTTAATAACACCTAAACTTTGTTTTATTAATATGGCAACCTGAGTAAAATTTCCAGCGGGGTCACTCCTATTTTCGGAAGTAGGCAAAGTGGATGCCATAGCCATTTGCTGACATATTTTCCTGGGTACTCTCATTTCCTTTGTCTGTACATTTTGCTAAAGCTTTGTCCTCTCCTTGTATTATATTCACCAGTACTCAAGACCTCAGTGTTAAGCATTAACCAAATCTTTCCACTCCATAAATTTTAACAGTCTTACATGCTTCATGTGCGTACACGTGACAGAGGCTGTCTCCTCGGAGCCCTAGCACAATCAAGGATAGTGGTTTACTCATTAAGTTATATTGTGTGGAGCTCAATCTCCTTATCAAGATATTGCTTTTCAATTAAAACCATTCTCTTAATTAAGAAGGGGAAAATATTGCAACAGGAGTAACAATGTGGGAGGGAAATTAATACATGTTTTCGAATGTTTTGGGCCTGAAATACTGACTTGTTCATGCTTAATAGGGTATTAACAAAACAGCCTAAAAATTGGTTTAGCAATGTGAGATGAAGAACAATGACATGGGTGGCATAAAGGTATGTAGGCTCTACATATACTGAACCTTATCTAGTAAAATTTATCATACAAAATTTCTATCCCTCTTCTACCAGGACACTGTGGTACAAAGTGCCCTTGCTTAAATGTGCTGTTAATTATTTTACAATCATTGAAGTAGGTGTTACCAAATTGCTTTATTATTGCAGATTGTAATGTTAGGCCTACAACTTCTCTTTTGCAAGACATGAAATGCAAATGCTGATGTTTATATACCTAAAGATTGTGTGTGTTGTGTTGTGTAATGTATACACACACACATGCACATATATTAAATATATAAACTTAATTAAGTTGACCATTACCTATATTAGCTTTGGAAGGCAATATTATCATTTAAGTAAAGAATAACCTAATTTATTTTAAAAATTATGTTCAGTACTGTTAATTAGCTGAGTTACTTACAATATGTGGTGTTATATTGTAGATTAGCTACAGCTGTAATATGTGGGATTCTAAATTGATCTGGAACCTTAATTTTTTTATACTAGTTGAATCATTTGTTATTACTTTTACTGGAGTAAAATATAAATCTACTCACAAATAAATACTAGTTTCTGACAACAATAAATAAAAAAGTAACCTACTGTTTTAATCAATATTCCACAACTTAGATGTGAATAATCTGTACTTACAGTTTTTTAGGTGTGTGTTGCACGTATTGAATATATAAATAATTGTTACAGTACACTTTCAGTTTTCCAAACCGCATGTAATTGACACTCACAGCTTCGTTTATTCATTGTACTGCCCTTCTTGTCAGTTGATCACTGTCCACAAGAGCGGCGGGAAATGCAACACACCACAAAGATAAGCTCTAATCTCACACGTATCTTCATACCGCTGTGATACAATAACACTGTTTTTTAGGCTTTATTGCTACCGCATCATCAGCATTTGGTGCTGTAATTATTCAGCCATTTTTTTCCTGTCTATGGAGGATGTGTAGACATTAGCAGTGGTAATTTTGATGTGTTAGCCTCTTTCAATCCTTTAATATCCCTGCCTTGTAAATCTAAATTAAGAGACTGTGATGAATTTAGCTGGGAACTTGACAGCTGCTAGTTGACGAGATAATGTACGTGTTCCTATCACTACCAAGTTCAGATTGTTACCATTGTTTCCTTTTACTTGTGTTAAATAGCTGGCTAGTAATTATCAACTTAAAATATGTGGTAGTATAATGTTTGCTCTCTTTATGGTAGTTTTATCTTTGTATATTGGTAAAATATGTCGTTACATGTCTTTGTAATGTTTTTTTGGTAAGGGAAGTCTAAATTCATTTTTGCAGTAAAACTGTATTTTATCACAAATTGTTGTATTTTGAAATAAATAAACCAACATTTTAAGTAGAATTAAAATACAATATTACAATCACAAAACTCACAACTTTGCAGATTGGTTTCTCAGTACTCAGACCCATTACCTAAACAGCAATGAAAGGCAAAGTATAAGTATAGTTTTCACATGTGAACTTACAAAATATCAAAAGTACAGTTCTTGACTCCCCGATGAAATGTGGGTGTAACAAAAGTGTAACTGAAATACGGATATAGTATATTGAAATATCTCAACATGTTACACAGTTTAAATATTAGGTTAAAGGTAAATAATCTTTTGTAGTTGTTAAATAGTTTAATATTCTAAATAATAGAGACTTCAGACACTGATCAATTAAATGCTTTTGTGGTGCATGATTAAATGTGAATTTTATATTCATTCCGAAATTTGTAAGTTTATTTTTAAGAATGCAATGCAAGTAGTGGTATTGCAGAGTATTTGTAATTTCAACATTGAAAGGAAATTGTCTATGTATAATAATACCACCAGCCCATTACACTTGTTCTGCTATCTTCTAGCCAGTGGGCAAAATTTTTGTTTTGGAATACAGTAGAATGTTGGTAGAAGGGAAAGAAAAAAAAACGTTTCTAGACTGCGTGCCCAATGAATTTATTGCTGATGATGATTGTGCCGAGGGGTGTAGAAAGCTGCCTACTTTAAGGATACAATCCACGACAGGACTTCTGCCAAGGAAGGGGCCTATTCTTCTCAGTTGTGGAGAGAAAAAAGACTACATTCCTAGGTGCCAGCCTATGATAGGACTTATCACAAGAATGAAGAAATTTCTACACTGCTAGGCCCAGTAATTGTTGGACTAAATCTTCACCACGTTAGAGCCCTTGGTAATGTACTACTTCAGTATATAAGCAATGGTAGACTTGTTTCAACTATCAGCATCTGAGTAGACAGCTGTAAATATAGACGTCTTCTGGACTTTTATTAACTCTATTGCGACGACTTGAGAAGAGGACCTACCATTGTGACTACTAATTATTGGTCTGAATGCCAGAACATTCTAGAACACTTACATTACAGAGTAAAGCAGACGTTAGTCTATTCTAAAACAAGAGAGAACATAACCCATAGTTATTCGTAAAGTCCTTACTTCTTAATCTAGGCTGGTGGTTTAACAGTTGCATATATGTTTATCCCATTGCATGGTAATTTGATTTGATAAATTATTTAGTGACTCAGTAGTAAAAAACAATAACATATTTCACGTACTCGTGATATAACTTTTTCGAGTTTTACTATCCTTCTCACAAAATCTATATTGCATTCTTTATTTCTAGTAAACATGTGCAGTAAACATAGAGTACGGTTTCTTATTCTGTAAGTTCCCGTACATACGTGATTGAATGTTTCTGCCAGTAGTAGGTAGAGTAGATAGAATCCTGAAGCTAGCCTTAAAGCAAAATTAGCTCAGTCGTAGGTAAGGGAAGAAGGCAAGAAGGCCAAGGCCACCTAAAAAAAAAGTTCATGTTTTCCTTCACTTCTATGCTTTGTCAAATGCCACACAATGAATGTATTGCAGCAACATATTTATATACAGTGGATTCTCTATGTATTGAAACCTGATGGATTGAAATATCTGCATCCATGGAACACATTCTGGGGCAGTTTAATTTATTTTGCAGCATTTTAAGACCATATCCATTGAAATCCCTCATGTATTGAAATTTTTCGTCAGTCCCATGAGGAACGGTGGATAGAGAATCCACTGTAATATTACTAATATTTTACAGTTCATTTTTAAATTATTTCCAAAAATATTTATATATTTTAATAACTTTCATACAATTATCAAAATTTACCAGTTTTTTATTTATGTTTTACAAAGTTTTCTAAACTCACAGCACAAGAATTCACAAACTTAGAAAATCAAATTTAGCTACTTACACTGTTTAAGTTTTCAGTGTAACTAGTTAAAAAGATGCATCTCTTCTATAAGTGAACTTTCCTAAGTGAAAGATAAAAATTACCAGTAAAATGAATTGGCATTTACCTTTTTCTTCTTCATGAAATGCTTTAATTTTGCAAAAATAATCAAAAACTTACTGTCACCATCTTCAGAAATGTAAGCAAAATAAAATAGTTTTGATGAATATAATAGTTGCTTCCAAAAAACAAGAATTGGTTTGGAGAAGACTGAAGTAATATGACGTTCAACTCAACGTCCTTCCGCTTCCATGCCAACTGCTCTTACTATGTTACTAGGATCACAGCAATGTGACTGGCAGCATTGCTTCACTCTGGGTGATCGTCTTGCTGGGAACAAATTGTGTATATTCCAGATTGTTTGTTGTAGTGAAATTGTTTCATTGGGTTATTTTTTTTCAACAAAAGTATAAGTAGATGTACTTTGCCTAATTGTACAATTTATTGCTGTCATAGCAATAATCATCAAAAATTAAATAAGCTACGTTTCAGTGCTGTATATAACCTAAGAGCAAAGTAATTATTTTTAGAGATATGGGTTCAGATACATGGAGAACACTTGAGGAAGTGCTTAGATGAGAAAAGTAGCGGTGAGTTGTACAGTAGAGTGGTGCAGTTTATACACCAGATACAGTTGGTAAAGTACAAATGGGGTTGGTTGGCAAGTAGATGGCTGGTAGGAAGGGTGCATGGTGGGAAACCGAGTAGGAACCTCTCCGATGAAGTTCAGTAAGGAAACTTAGGGTCGATGTGCTGTCAACCAATGGGGCAGGCTACGTATCGTACTGGTGAATTGTTGCGTCCTCAAGAGTTAGAACAGCGATCTGTTTCTGAGCAATGCCAATGCCACAATACACATATACTTAAACACTTGGTTTATATGTCACTGAGGTCGGAGTGGACATTCAAGATACAAAATAATCAGGAGATGATTGACAAGATTTACTAAAATGTACTGAAAACATTCCAAAACTGACTCTGATTGGTGGCCAAGACAGTAATGCGAACCCAGGCCTACGCCCGCCCGATAGGCTGCGCGGTAGAAAATTTCAGGTGCAGACAATTTAAATGTTAAAAGTATTAAATACACCCCTGAGTGTGACTGTCAGTAGGGGTGGGAGCCCCAGAGGTAAAAAACCAAGAAAAATGGTTCCAGAAATTAACAATTAAAATACTGGTATAATATATTACTTTTGCAAAGAGATGATGGATCCAGGAAAGACAAACACCTCTAGCTCCCTTTGCGAAAATCGCTCAACTGTTTACTGTCATGGCTACCGACACCAAGCTAGCCCAAGGAGGGTAGCTTTGCTCTGCAAAAACAAGATCACAGCAAACATCACATGAATAAAGTTACAAAAGTACAAATTGACACTGGAACAACAGCAAGAGGAAATTATGGAAGTACAGTATTATTTCTTTTTTCAATCATCGTATGTGAGAATTCTGTTCTCAGTATATGTTCATGAAATCAAGCTAGTAGTTTATGAAAACGTATGAAGCAAAGTAAACAATATTTGAAGATATTGGGAAATTATTAAAAGACATCCGATGCATTTAAATTATGAAAACGCTTGAAAAGTATTTAAATTGTAGCATATTTTACGTCAGTCCAGGGCATGGCCATGTTTGTTCCTCTTGCATACTGGGGTGATTTTTAATTTAAGAAAGAGACATATTGTAACGTGAACATTGAAAAACAAGACAGGTAGCAGTAAATTTACATTAAGAAAACACAGAAGCACTGATCACTGAATTTAAGCACGTTAAAAACACTGAAATGGACACATACTAGTTGGGTAAGTGAAACACTGGCACACGTTGCTCCCACTCCCTGCTCAACACTAGGCAGGGAGAAAGATTTCTCTAGAGTTTTCTAGCAGGGAAGGCAAAACAGGGTATGGAAAAAAAAAAGGGGGGGGGGGGTCGGCACGCATCGGTGAATACATATTGCTATTTAATTTCGAGTTACTCAATAAAGAATTGCCAGATTATCCATGGCCTTACTGATGTTTTCGACGCATCATGGTAAACAATATAATGCAGTTTAATGAAACTTTATATTTGTATCCTAACTGGAAAATTACACACCTGGTTTGTATCTTGCTGGCCAAATACAAGTGAATTTTTTAATGGTATGTTTGTGTTACTTTACACAGTTTATTTCATTACACCGTAAAACATGTTTGATAGCTGAAGTAAATTAAATTAAAAGCGTCTAGTGAATTTATTTGACTGAAATGTAAAAAGTTTTCCATTTTTTGAAAGTGAAGCAGCTTCTGTAAATAATCACTGTCTGCTAAGTTCTACCATTTCATATTTATATATTGTCGTCGTACCAGGCCACAGGCCAGGTGGAGTTGTGCCTGGTCGCGGCAGGTGTTCGCAGAGTGTGTCAGTGGCAGGTGTGCGCTGGTTGGTAATGGCAGATGTGCGGTACTTGAGTGTGTGTGGCGGATCAGTGACGGCGGCAGGGCGTCTGTGAACTTGACACCGACGGGCGACACCTGCCACCCGGCTGCCGCACGGCCATCTGCCAGTGCAGGACACATGGCTTCGCCGCCCCCTTCCTCTACCAGCACATGAAGAAGGCAGTCTGGAAGGAGAGGCCGTGACGGATGGAACGTGAGAGACGTGGCGCTCTTCGGCACTCTGATTCGTCCAGCAAGAATTAAGAAACGTGCATGTGCAACTATCCGGCCCAGTGTTCTACTTTGTTTTGCCATTTGGAACTGGCTCGCTTGAGGCCCTAGGGTATGGGGATGTGGACCACACCCATACGTGTCCATGTAAGGTGTAGTTTTCTCCAGGTCCTCCCTGTATTTCCTGATACGCAGCTGTTCCGACTCGCCAGGTGAGAGAAGGACATGCCGGCACGAACAGACCATGACCCATCGAGCCTCGTGTTCCCGGCTACACGCTTAACCGAGTGGCGCCCAGAGCATTCCAACGCAGCTCCGTTCCTACCTCACTCTTACCGGACA
>PNEQ01013373.1:0-17811 GCA_003012365.1 Medauroidea extradentata
ACCAGTCCCGAAACGTCGTTCATATTGACTGTTTGGAAAACTACTGTTAAAATGTCTCTTGTGCACAGGGTTGTCAGATCTAAGGCCGCGGCCTTCTACTAAAGATGGCTATGGCATACTCCATCGCGGCAAGGTCCGAGAACATGAGTGCGACTGATCTACTGCCTGATGACGGGAACAGATACCAGTCCCGAAACGTTATTCTTTTGTTTGGAAAACTACTGTGTTTTGTTTCGTCTCATGGTTGTGTCGCATGTGGTTTTCCTGCTCCGTGTCGGATAAACTGCAATGTTTTGTTTTCTCTCATAAATGTGTCGTATTTTAATTTTATTTTGTTGTTCATATATTTGCTCTGTTTGTGTCTTTTTCGAAGTAGGTCATTAACCTGGTTTGTCTGACTCGCTGGTGTCTGGATTTTTTTGTTTATTTTCTTATTTGCCTGCCCTTATTTTATTAGACACAATTCCACTTTTGGAAAATTATGTAGTTTATATATACTGTTGACTAATTTTTATGATTTTTCTATTCTTTTTTGGTTTTCTCAGACACTATTTACCTCGCATTGAATTATACCCAAAAAAACTAAATCCAGTGTACTCTCATAATGTAATCCTATATATATTGGACTGCTAAGTCTACTCTGTTACTAAATAATAACGCGTATTTTGCAGGGCCCTAACTATATTATATTTAGTGATAATGATTAGAGAGGATGATGTATCGCGAAAATGTTCAGTACCAACATACCCTTGAAAACACTGTAGTTAATTATAACACATGTGATTAGATTATGTACGTCTGACACAACGTAGCTGTCTGCAGACCAATAAGAGGCATCAAATATTACAAGAGCGGGATTCTTATTGGCTCAGTCAAATAGGGCAACAGCGCCACATAAAAACGAAAGCCAGTCATATTCTGGTAAACTGAACGTGCATTGGAACCCAGCAAACAGTCGAGTTTTCCCGCGACTAACCATCCTCTCTAATGATGATTTATCGGGGGAAAACTTGACTGTTTGCTGGGTTCCAACGTAGTTTAGCTTATGAAAAGATGACTGACTTTCCCTTGTACGTGAAGCTGTTTCCTTATTTGACTGAGCCAATAAGAATCCAGATATTGTAATACGTGATGCATATTATTGGTCTGCAGACAGCTACGTTGTGTCAGACTTTGTGTTGCACAACTATTTCAAATATCATATGTTTGTGTTGTCTATATCCCAGACCCAGGTAACACGGCTCTGAACCTGACACAACACAGGACTACATACTGTTTGTCTAGTAACGTGGATGTGTGCTAACAGTGTGTTGACACGACACTGTAGCTCCCAGCAGTTCCCAAAACCACTTCCACTTCCAGCAAAAACACCACGTGGGTCAACTTACACGTAGTCTGTAGGGCTCAGTCATTTCCGGTCACTAAACACGTGTATTTAATTTTTTCGCCACTTACCAGCGTTTAGCAACTGCACGCGTGGAACAGTGAAATTCAGTCACAACCGTGGAGTTTTCGCGAAGGCGTAGCTAAAGCAGAGGCTGATATTGATACTTTTTTTTTCATCTATACGCTACGCCCTGGGACAAAGCAGATTTTTTGTGACAGGAGAGGCGGTGACTTTCAAGTGTTCGAGGACGTGTGGAAACTGTCCCACCGTCAGACAAAGACCTGCTTATGCCATGTGGCAACCCACGTGACAGGAGAGCTGTAGTAATACCACTAAAATATTCAGTGTCTTGTCGTAGAGTCGAGAGTATCCGATTAGCGTAGAAACATTCTTATAAAAAGCAGCAGGTTTTTTACGGCGTGATTGATGGATTGTGCAAGGAGAAAGCGGAAGGACAAAGGGGATCACGTGGAATGACACAGCGAGGCAGGTTGTAGAGGATAAAGGCGAGACGTGTTATGTAACAACTGACTGTCGGTCGTGTGTCTCGGGAGAAAGCATCTCGCCAGCGGCAATATTAGCAGTGGCACTTTGTCGCCATCTTGCAGTGATTTCATGTCTACTGTAGATTTTATTTCAGATTAACGCTCTAAAACATTTATCTTGTTATAACACAATTTTTTACGGCAATTAAAAGTACATTTAAATACGAACAACTGCAAATCAGGATTGCCACAAAGATATATTTTGGCCAACAGTAGAGTAGATGTATTTTCTTGGCTTGTGGGTGTGAGCCGCGTCAGGAGATTGTCTTGCGACATTTCGGCAGTCATTGCAGCTGCCATCATCAAGTAGTTGGAGTCGAAGACCAACTGGCAGATGCAAGAGTTGCAGGTCCTTATATACCTTTATATACCGACTCCGACTACCTGACGAGGGCAGCTGCAATGACTGCCGAAACGTCGCAAGACAATCTCCTGACGCGGCTCACACCCACAAGCCAAGAAAATGCAGACAACGGCCGCGAAAGCCTGCGATCTATTTTAGTAGAGAAGATGACCACTTCCTTCGATATAGCAACACTTACAACAAGAAGCGTCGCGTCAATAGCGGATTGACTCCTTGTAAACATAAAGAGTGGAAAATCTCTAAAATCTGTAGCACGAAAGTAGTCTCCAAAGAACTGTAGCATGTTGCGCCTCATATGATTGGATGATGATAACTTGCGATGGTTCAAATGACTTCATACGACTATAGGCAGTTCAAAATAAAGTGAGCACTCATAAAAGCATGCTAAAGATCTATTTTCGGTCAATTCGTATATTTCCGCGCGTAACAGCTAACGAAGGGAAATGTCTCATCTCTCTGGATACATCCTGCGCATGTAAAATAAATTGTGCCGTCGGTAGGAAACTATATAGTTTGACAAGAAAAAATTTATTAATTATATAAAATATGTCGATTTCAGTTGGTTTTATTTCAGTATTGTTGTATTTAAGTAGGAAAACATACGGAATCACATTCAGCAATTTGCTGGCTACCATACAATCAGTAAGGTAACTATTGGTAACGTTAAATTAATATGATGTAATGGCTAGTGATTTTTTTCAAAGGTTAAATATTTAGTGCTCATTTCATCCCGAACGACCAATAAAAATTATCAGTATTGGTGTAACAGAATTATCATTATCGTAAAATGTGTAACCACGAATAACAAAATAAGAGCGTTGAACGATATATGTAGATACTACATTGGAACCTATAGCAAACTGTAAGGCACTCTCTGTTTATGTGGCAATGGTTGTTCCTGACTCAGTTGTCTGTCCTATACATATTGACGAATCAGGGTCTGCCATATCAACATGAGAGCTCAGAACGTATTACGACGACCTTTTATGGTGAGGTTGTCATATCCAACAGCGCTGCGCTCTGCTAGATACGGGGATATGGTGAAATGCAGCAGCACAGAAACATTGCAGAAGAAAAAGAAATTATATGAAAATTTGTAACAGCAATTTTTTATATTAATAGTTACATTGTTCTCAGCTTAAGCTCTGTGCTGAAAAATTTGTAATTTTTGTACAAAAAAAATTGAAATTCTTCTATAAAACATTTAAAAAATAAATAATTACCAACACCAGAGATATCGTTTTCAAGTTTTCCTATGAAAACAAGACTTATTTATAATTAGTTAAATTGCGTAAAACTAATTTCTTCTTTTCTTGTTCAGAAACCTTCTACGATGCAATTTTACGCTGTGGCATAAATTTTACATTTTCGATGGTTCAACTACTTTCAGCCTGAATTCCACCAACTTATGCATATTCTTGATTTTCAAGAAAATAATTTAGTTTCAACTTGTTTGAACACCTTACATGTACATCTTCAGCCTTGCTTCTTGGTTATTAGCAGCCTTCAATGTGTAGAGGTGTCACTTATCAGTAGGGATTGGAACATTTCATTAATTCAGTGACCTGCAAGCTAGAATCTATTGTACTATACATATTCAAGCCCTGTCTATTCGTTCATCGTCTGTTGTTCCACTGAGTAGCAGCTGGTGGACAAATTGTTGAGGCTTGAGTATGCATAGGATAATTGGTTATAGCATGTAGGTAATTGAATTCGCGAAGTTTTCCTATCCCTACTTGTTTGACTGTGCCAGGCAGATCAATATTATTGCAACCCACACTCCTGTGATTAGCGGGTAGAACCATTATCATCTTTAGTAGAAGGCCGTGGCCTTAGATTTGGCAACCCTGGCAGGTGATTTTAAAACTTATTTTAGCTCTCCAAAGGCAATGGCTGAACCTGGTTCGTTATTCTGCCCTACACACCGGCGAATCAGGGGAAGCCACTGCCTTTGGCAAGACCAAATAAGTGTTAAAATGACCCTCGTGTGCAGGGTTGCCATATCTAAGGCCGCAGCCTTCTACTAAAGATGGCTATGGTAGAACCCAAACTCCTGAGATGTAAAAACGTCCAATCACTGACCACGTTGTCGAACTGCAAATGTGCACATAAGGCACACAAACAAACGGGTACAAACATAGTTTCATAAGAAACCAGTATCTATTTGCATTACTCTTTCCGCGAACAAAATTAATCAGGGAACCGTAGCGTTTGGTTACTTCTCGCACAACGCCGTTTTATGATTGGATGTTACTGGTCACCTTGACCAGCAAAAATTATTCTTACGTGTTGAATCGGATAGGTAGATATAAAAATAGAAAGTTCTTACCAGAAGTGGTGGCTCGTGGGTTGTTGCCAGGTGGGGCTGCAGTGTACACTCTCGATGAACGCGCCGTAGACCAACGAGTATGAAATATTTGCCGGCTACTAGATGTGTTGTGACCACTCAGTAGTAAGGGGCACCTGCACATAAGCGTGTCAGTGGCTGTAGAGCCAACCAGCGCACAACCCCGTACAGCTCTTGACAACTGCAGCACTACCTGGCAACAACCATAACCGTCTTTAGTACAAGGCCGCGGCCTTAAATCTGGCAACCCTGTCAGGAAGGGTCATTTTAACACTTATTTTGTCTCGCTAACGGCAATGGCTTCCCCTGATTCTCCGGTATGTGTGGCACAATAACGAATCAGGTAGAGTCGTTGACTTTGGAGAGCTAAAAAAAGTGTTAAAATAACCCTTCCTGACAGTGTTGCCAGATCTAAGGCCGCGGCCTTCTACTAAAGACTGCTATGCAACAACCCACGATCCGCCACTGCTTATCAAACTGAAATTGTATATGTTGTAACATATAAAACGAAGGTTTTATGTGCGCGTCAACGGGTTGAACAAAAATGCCTAGTCTGGTTGTCGAAACACTAACATGACGCGACACGTGGCGAGTGCAATGTTGTCACAAGTCAAACACAGCCAGTTTAATATTCAGTTCCCGCTGTATTAACCTCTTGTTTAGGCGTTATGTAATAACTTCAGCTGTTGCAACATTGTATGTGTCTGTTCTGAAGGTAATAAGTAAGTAGGTAGTTAGTGCTTGACGTCTCGTCTACTTATCACAGTGAGGTTATTAGAGAGGAACATTTGACCAAACACAGCAGAGACTAATACCGGACATCTCTACGCTAATGACAAAGATAAATATGCGAATAATAACCTAGCGGCATGAGTTGGAACAACTGAATAAATTAACGTTATCACGTTTCTTTTTACACGAATGTTTTCTTTTTATGTGTTTTGCGTACTACTGTTAATATTTTAGTTATTTATGTTCGGCTGTATTAACACAAAATGGTTATTCTTTGAGAAAAGAAATTTTATCTGCTCTGTTGGCAGCATATATATTTAGTTAACAAAATGTAGTGTTGTGTTATCTATTGGCTGGAGGTGGAAACACAATCAGTGTCCTCCTAGAATTTCTCTAGATGTCCGGTATTGGTAGAGACCCTTGTTTTTCGCGGAAAGAATTTTACCGCACTTTGTTTCATCTGCAATACTACTTCATGTTTATTGGCATAGTGTCTATGTGAAAATCAGCATCTTATTTGACTGAGCCAATTACAATAACGTTCCTACAACACGGTACGTCTGTGATTTGCCGGTAGAATATCTAGGCTGGTGAGGGTTAAAATATCTAATCACTGACCACGATTCAGAACTGCAGATGTGCACGTACGCCACTGAAACAAAGTGGGGCAAAATTATTTTCGCGAAAAATATGGGTGTCTAGGTGTAGTGAATTTGCTTTGACTCTGAAAAACACGAAAGTGAACAAAGAATTCTTACGAACCCCTTATTTTCACGAAAATTATTTAGCGTCACTTTATTTCAGTGCATTACGTACATAGCTGCACTGCTGGTTCGTGGCCAATGATCGGATATGCTGTTCAAATGGAGAAAGCTGCCCTCTCCAGCACGCGACTGCGGTGCTGAAAGACAAACTATCAGACACATCAGGCAGTGCCAGCTAAGATCCTACACCGAACACTATGATGACATCCTGAACGCAACCGACAACGAAGTCAAATATTTATCCAAATCAGATGTTTGTTTGTGACTCTTTACGTACCAGTTATACGTCTTCTATAGAATGTTTTATTTTACATTTTATTATTGTCTAATATAACTTTTATTTAATAATAAAAACATTTACGGAATTCCTCTGGGATTGCTTTATTTTTTTTTGTTATATTTGTTTTTTTTTTCTTGTTCGTTTTCGTACTTTGTCATTCAACACAAGTTTGATCAGCCAAACATGAGCAATGGCGTATGTCCACAATCCAATAAAATTTAATTGTAAACTCCCATTGCAACAAACATTTAAAAATCTCTTAACATTTTATGTTATGTTTTGTTTTACTTATATTTTGTTCGCACCCTGTTTAATTGTACTGTGAAGAACCCATACGCTAAATATAAATAAATTAGACTTTATTAACTCTGTGTGTCTTAAGGGTTCTGCCCACTAACCACTGACGTGCGATGTCTCAGTAGACGTGTTCTGATTGGTAAAGTCAAGTAAGTGACGCCTCTACTCAAAGACACACTACCAATAACCATTAAGCAGAGCTGAGGATGCATACAATACAGTTAAGGGCGCTGCCTGCCTTGAAGCCACGGCGGGAGCAAGCATAGGGTTTTACAGGTTAAATGATTTTCCACCTGGCTCGGTAACAGTAAAAGTTACATATATGCCGCCACTGACTTTTTTGTTCGTCTCAGTGCCGCGTACATTGCTATGGATCGTGTAGGCAGCATTTTTTTCAATACCCTGAAAATTGTGAGGAAAAAAAGCATGTTTTCATACAAAAAAACTCGAAAATGGCTATTCTTAATATATTTTCTGCAATTTTATTTACGTAGCAGTATTGTCCTTTTCCTCGGCGCAGAAATTGGTTTTCGTCCGAAAGAAACATTACAAAAGGTAACTGAGTGCCACTGAAAATAATTAAACATGTGAACCCTATTATTTCTCCGCCAGGGTTCCGAGGTAGGCAGCTCCCTTAAGCACAGTTGTGTAAAAATCGTTTTGCAAAAATCAAGATTCCCTTACCATAACTAAATAGATAGTAAATCAGTAAAAATTTCATGAGCCAAGATAGTCTCCAAAATACTTATGTATTTTGCACCTTACCTAATTGTATGACGATCATTTTACTCAGTTCAATGTTTTCAAGGCCAATATCAAGTACTTATTATTAGGATATTGTAGTTTTCGTGAAAATATATATACATCACTTAGATTCAATGCCTTACGTGCACACCTGCAGCTACGTTTCGTGGTTTTGGGAGCGTGACTGTACATAGAGGCGTCATTTACATAACTATACCAATGGAAATGATGTTACTGTGACACCACACGTCTGTGATTAGCGGGTAGAATCCCCAGATACTGATAGTTAACAACATCCAGTCTCTGACCACGAAACATAACTGCAGGTGCGCACGTAAACAAAATGGTGGGAAAATCTGTTCGCAAATATCATCAGACAAACATTCCAGAAATCTTAGACAAAGACAAGAAAACAACGTACCAAGCCCTTGACTCCTGATCAAATGTGAAAGTCAGTCATCATCCAATGAACAAATGTCGAAGACACGAAGAAACACATAATTATGGAGAGGAGCGTCCAGGTCATAGAGCAGCGAAATCTTCCTGCCATTCCAAATTACAGTTACGATTGTGCCATGCAAGAAAACGTTGCATCACCTTCGGGTTTCCCATGTTCGTGCATGTATGCTTCACCTTGCATCCGTGATGTTAATTTAGTTCATTTTTTCTACTCACCTCTGCCTTTAAGTCGTCTTTTCGTTTTATATTTTTCCATTTCCCGCCATTTTGGCAACCGCAGGGATACCACAAACTTCATTTCGTTTAGTTGTTTTTTTTTTTTCTTGCTAAGTGGTTGGTTTCGTTGTGTTCTGGCCGTATTACCAAAGCTTTCGCCCCGTCTCCTATCCTACGTGTTTCAGCATGTATATGTTTTCCAAAGACAGTTTTTCTGCCACAACACAAATTTTGTTGCGGGCTAAATAGAGACCCGGAGATTTCGCGGAATCATTAAAGAATAAGAATAAGAGTTTTATTCCAAACTACTGCGCACTTTCGTTACTTTCACGATAGAGTCGTTGTTACTGAAACTCCTTCTTGAGGACTGTGGACCAATAGTTTACGTTATTTGATAGAATAAATCTGCTCAGATAAGGTTATAATTACCACATCACCTGTCTGTGATTTGCTGGTAGAATTCCTAGACACTGAGAGTTAGAAACATACAACCACTGAATAGAGTGTTTGAATATTGTTTCAAACTTAATGAGATTACTCAAGATACAAAGTTAGAAACCATTTTAAGAGTCTAAATCTAAAGTAAACATTACAAGATTTTGGAACGTATATTTATGCCAAACTCTGATCATTTATTTAACTATAAAAAAATTCTAATAGCTTTTCTGCGATTTTGATGCTTCATGTAAACATTTATACGTCAACAAACAAGTTCGCTAAAAAAAAACTAACACATACGGTATCTAGCGTACTCAGTAGCTGAGCATAATAACATGGAATTCTTTATTTTTGCACAAAGTTTTCGTACAACTTTGTTTCTGTGTCTTATGTTCACACCTGTATCTCTGCTTCTGGTCTATGATTACAAGGACGTTCTGCCAATACCCACGAAGCAGATCTGTATATGTGTACGTAAGGCAATTTTGTTTGTTGTTTAGCCTTGAGAGGCTTCATCTATTTCTCTTTATATTCCTGTCTTGTAGTTGACTTATCTGTTTGCGAATATTATGTTTGATTTTTTTTAAAATACAATTTCTGTCAGCATTTAACATTCCAAATGACTTTTAATAGATAATTTATGGATGTGGGGTAACTTGAATTGGGAAATGTGTGGCTTTGGTTACGCGGTCAGCTGGCAACCCTATGACTGATGCGCTTCTGTAATGTGTGGTGTTGTGTGTCCTCGCCACATCACCAGGGAGTGTGGGTGTCTGGCTACAACGTCGTGGTGTGCGGGGTCTGGCGATGTCCGGCGTCCAATCACAGCTCAGCTCCTTTCTCTGGCCGGCACTTTCTCCCGCCCCCGTCTCACTGGTTCGATGCCCGGTACTGCACTCTTCTCGTCCCTCCTGTATGTAAGCCCTATGTTTTAAGCTTCACGTGTCCTGAGGTTCCACACACAAATAACAGACGTATTGCCACATAATAACTTTATTATGATTGGCAAAGTCAGATGAGAGACGACTTGACACAAAGACAAGCTGCCAATAATTTTGAAGTAGAAGTGCAGGACGTGTATAAAAACCCATTCAAACAATGTTTTGTATTTTTTTTTTAATTTCTGAAATTGGGACTTTTTATTACTGCCTATATAAAATTTTCTAAAATACAAAAATATTTTGAATCGGGTTCTTATATACTTAAAGCCCTAGACCGTGGCATGTAGTTTCACTGTGAAGTACTTCGTTTCATTGGGTTGATTGCTTTTCGGGGGTGTATGAAGTAAAAACACACAAATTTTTATTTTGAAATGCCACTATGGGAAAACTGGTTGAGCAAATTGTTTTGCGAGAGAATTATGTACTCCCAAGTAACGTTTTAAAAAACGAACACTTTCATACAAATATGAAATTGTAATTTTCCATCTGCAACGGCTACACAAAGCTGCTGATGTACGGATAAGGCAATGAAAGAAAGCATAACACAAATATGTTTCTTACAACATTACATGTTATCATTACACCTAAATATTCTTGTAACAAGTCATACTACCATCACTCGGAACGTGTTAACCCTTTCGGTCACGTTTTTGTAGGGACCTCTGATTTTTGGGGGAAAAAAAAATGTTTGCAATACTTTGTCTCAGTGTCTTATGTGCACACCTGCAGTTTGATAATATCGGTAAATCAATCGTCTCGCCAATATATGACGTCTTTCATACGTACAGGACATGTTTAAATGCTCGCTGGTTTTCTTCTGAATAAATCTCGAACCATGAACCAGCTTCTTGTGCTACGACCTCTTCTCTGAGTACAGTTACTGAGAACGTCAAATGACGTCATCGCCTAGTGAGTTAACAATGATCTAGGGTTACACGAGTGTTCTATTAGACTCGGTAATAGCGCAATTTTTCCCAATGTCGTTATTTATATTAAAGAATACGCGCTTCGAATTATGTATTTTCTTGTTTATTATTAATATTATTGTAATAAAACGGTACTGGTATTAAAAAGTGTTTTAGGGTTCCTCAAAGTGGCTTTCTTCCAAACTGCGGTACTAGAGAAACTGTAACCTGTTTCATAAAACCAAAACAGAGGAGCAGTTGGTTTTAATTAACGCCACACTCTTACAAATAACACTATGAGTTTCAATACATTTAATTATATAAATGAAGTAAATTTAATTCACCACGTTTTTATAACGGACTAAAAAGTATAAAATAATTACTCTTGTGAAAATACTTGTAAGATTCAAACTAAAAACGTGGGGTGAATGCAATAGACAGTAATAAGGAATGTAGAGAATAATTGTCGTTGAGAAAACACACATCAATTCATGGCATTTACAGTGTAATAAAACTGTTAGTAATGTAAGTGAACTATGCATGCATCGTAGAGACCCTAGTTTTTCACGAAAATAATTTTGCCTCACTTTTTTTGTGTGCCTTACGTGCACATCTGCAGTTCTGCTTCGTAGTCAGTGATTGGATATTTTAACTCTCTCGAGCCTTGGGATTCTACCGGCAAATCACAGCAGTGAGGTGTTGCTGAGACTTTATTGTAATTGGCTCAGTCAAATGTTATACAGTTCTTCATATAGACACGCTGCCAATAACCATGAAGCAGAACTGCAGATGTGCACGTAAGGCACTGAAACAAACTGGGGCAAAATTATTTTCGTGAAAAACCAGGGTTCCTGTGCATCAGTTATCTACTGCATTCAACCACGACTTTCCTTTATAAGTCTTACAAATATTTTCAAAGGTGACAGAATTTACGCTTCTTATTACGTTTAAAAACATTGTTTATTGAATGTTTTTATTTGAATAATTATGTTCTGTTTATAGTCTCGTGTGAGTGAAGTTGTGCAATCGATTTTAACAGAGCAAAATTTGTACCGAATAAACAATAAAGTAAGATAATATTACACTGTCATCCACTTCTGAGATATGTTTAAAGTTTCAAGTTTCTTGCTTATCAAGAAGTTAGTTTAACGTAATAAGACTATTTTTTTATTTAAATAATTATTGTTCTACATTTTTCCCTCTAATATCGCATTGTCATCCTGTTCTAGGCTATGTTAAAAATTTAAAGTCTCTAGTTGATCGGGAAGTTAGTTTAAAATCTATTAAAACATTTGTACCTAACAGACAAACAGACTGTCGAAAAAGCGAAATAATAAAAGCGTGGTAAAAAGACTACAGTGGAAACACTGCCTGGGGTGGATAAAAATCTCCTATGGAGTAGTTACTTTAATATGCAGCAGGGAGAATAAACGTGAGTATAAACGTGAGCTAATGTTTACAGAGCACTTGACATAGGAGAGTGCGTGGTCCTCCGTGGTCGGTCGTGAAGTAGCTTCTTGGGCAGTGAGCACACTGTCTTCCGCTGTCACTGTCGCGGCAGTGATAGACTGGCGCGCGAGAAAGTGGTTGTAAATCTGCAGCGTAACTCCGCTGTTGATGTCAACTAACCGGTCCCAAGATGCAACGTTGCGGAACTTGGCCCAACTTGTACTACAAACATGTCTCCCCCGCCCCTCTTTCCAATCTCATATCCTGTACACTACCTTCATTCCATATTCACTGCCACTTTTATATAGGCATTCACCCTGGCTTGAGGAAGAAGATTAGAGGACAATCATTGCAACCACTAAGTTTTGGTGAAAAGTATTTTGAACTGATTTGTTTCAATTCCTTATGTGCACATTTGCATCTTATCTTCGTGGTTAACAATTTGATATTTGTAACTCTCAGCGTTTACGTATTCTACCCGCCAATCACAGACGAGGTGTCTCAATAACACTATTTTTAAAGGCACAGTCAAATGAGCGACGCCTTTTTCACAAAGTCATGCTATGCAGTAGAACTGTAAATGTGTATCTAAGACAATAAAACAAGTTGGCACCAAATTATTTTCACAAAAAAGAACTCTAACAATGATTAGTAACGCAAGAACAATTATTCTGATAGTTAGTGACAGAAAAAAATATTATGAGTGTTCAACGAACTGCTAGCTAGAATCCACAGTCCTATGTACAATCTAGCCTCAGCATTTTGTACAGCCCAAGTGAGTAATCAGTAGACAAATCGTGAATTCATTTGAGGAGACGTTCAATTTCAAAATCCTGTATAAGTTTAATACTTTCGCGATTGGAACGCTGTTGATGAAACTCTTTCTTGAGGTCAGTAAACCAATAGCAGAGCTGCATGAAAACACTTACTGACTGCCACGCATCCTTATCACATATACAACTGTCCACTCAATGAAGTATCAGACAATATACAAGTAGCTGAGGACATAGTGTTATACAGTTCAGCCAGCTAGCTTGTCGTTGAACCCGAGAAATATCCGTGTCTCTAGTCATAAGTTTTAGTACGGCACTGGTAGAATGAGATTAGTTTCTTTATTAACAATCGCCTCGTTATTCGTTCGGAAAAACTTCAGGGTGTGTGTGTGGTAAACCGAGATTTAATTGCAAAATAAGCTAATGTGTGAAGTCAGTAATTTTTTGTGGAAAGGCTGCACCAATTTCTTTCAGTCCCTTACATGTACCTATGCAGTTCAGCTTCGTGGCCTATAATTGAGTGTTTATAACTCTCAGTGTCTAGAGGTTCTACCAACAAATCACAGACGTGTGGTGTCTCAGTAACAATATTCTGATTGCCAAAGTCAAATGAGCTAAGCCTCTGCACAAGTTTATGCTAGCCAATAACCACGAAGCAATTCTAAAGATGTATACGTAAGACACTGAAACAAGTTTTTGCAAAGTTCTCTCCGCCAAAAATCAGTGGATATATTTGTAAGACACTCCGTGGAGGAACCTGAGTCAGTTTACATGAAACTGAATGTCCAAACCATCCAGTCTTGGTCACGTGTGTAAATGGGTCAGCTACCAATGAGTAAATCACCAAAACAGGTGCATTTATCAAACTTTGGAGTCTATCCAGCCGTTCATTGATATTGCGAGCTTTTCCTGTAGTGAGATTTTTCTTTTAGACCGGTGTAATAGATTGAGTACAAGCGAGAAAGTGATTTGTGTCAACACGTACTATCAAAACGCTTCCACATGATTTAGTTAGTGGTTTACTGCACATAAGAGAAACACATAAGATGAGCACTTATGTAGCAGAACTGTCACGAGGCGGAATATGGAAACTTCTCCTTTAACAATCGACAGCCAGAAGCTGATAATACAAGCTTATCAATTTTTAAAGTTAATTATTCCTACTGAAAATATTTTGTATGAAATGTATAAAGGATTATCGCTATAAAATGGTGTTTTCGAAGGAAATAATCACTCATAACTAGAAATGATGGTATATCGCGAAAATGTTTTGTGCCAACATACCCTGGAAAACACTGTAGTTTCTTGCCACAATGTAACTGTCTGCCGACCAATAACAGGCATCAAGTATTACAATATCAGCATTCTTATTGGCTCAGTCAAATAGGGTAACAGTTCCAAGTACAAGGTAGAGCCACTAATCTTCTGGTAAACTGAACGTGTGTTCAAATCCAGCATACAGTCAAGTTTTCCGGCGATAAACCATCATCTCTACTCATAACTTAAGTGACATGGTCAAGCTCCCAGTTATTACTGTTTCTGCGATGGTTAATTTTTAAATCTTACACTAGAGCAGTTTCGTTTAAAACTGGTTTTCTCGTGATAGTTTTTTTTTTTTTTTTTAAGACGAGAAATCATATGGATTCGTCAAATAAGTTGGGAGAGTAAATAATCGTGATTTCAATGACCTTGTTAGAATCCAGTGTCCTATGTATGCTTAACCAATGTATATTGGCACAATGTTTGTTGTTCCACTGAGCAGCAGCTAACGTACAAGTGGTCGGGGCTCGAGTATACGTAGAACAGTGGATTATGACATGTGAACAGGTCATTCAAACCGCGAATTTTTCTTTCCATGCTAATAAGTCAATTAACAAAAAATGCGTTTATTACAAAGTTAGCTAAACTATAAGTAGCATTAACAGAGTTTCAAATCTAAGCAGCATGGAGAAGATCATTTAAAACAAACCTGTCAAACATAACTATAACTGCTCTCGTTTTTTAAGCTTTAAAAAATAATCTAGGAAACAGTAGAAACGGCATGGCGTCAATGTCAGTTACAAAAGGTAAAAATTACAAAGTTTATCAACGTCACGAAATCCTTAAGTAATTCTACGATAGAAGTATTTTATGTTTTCAATTAATCATGCCTTTGAATGTTTCTTGCAATGGGACAGAATAACGTACTGTACTATTGCGGACATACGCCATTGCAAGATTATGTCGTCCCAGAAATATTAGAGTAAGACTAAGAAAAAACAAAGAAACAAAAACGAAAATATTGGAAAACAGGTCTTAGTTTGGCTGTAGTTTTGTTTTTTATTTGGGCTTTTATTTTATTTTCCTTTATTTGTTGTTCACTGATTCCTTACGGGATCTTTCATGATCTGTTGTTTTGGTTTAGTGTGTATTGACTACAGCCAAACTAGGCTTGTGCTCTTATTTTTTCGTTTGGCGTTTGTTTTTTTTTTAGTCTCAGTCTAAGATTTCTGGGCCGACATAATATTGCAATGGCGTATGTCCAGTGTGTCATTCAGAATAAGGTAGTTCATTTCAAGTATTGATTCCTAGGTTAGCATATGCCACTCAGAAAACATAAGTTGCAGTTCTGCTGCGCCCGTGTATGTGAAGTCGACGTGTGCCCCCCCTACCCCCTGGCATGACACTGAGACAGTAGTTGTAGGACAAGTGCGGCTATCACTGAGATATAACCTGGCGTTACTAGAGGTTCCGGGTCGTTGTCCCGGCTATATAGACGCGGCGAGGAGGGACATGTGACGTCATAGCAGCGGGTCAAGTCTCGTGACCCTTGAGACGGGAGAGAATCTTCTCGTGCTGCATGTTTGATAGACCATCATCCTGCCGTGGAGGGAGGGGGGAGGATCTGTTGCAATACAGGAGTGAAACTCGACCGTGGCCAGCACATCACAGCGGAGAGCTTGTTGCGAGTTGCCTCTAGGTGAGGAGAGGGGAAGTTGTATTCGCATCCGGTCACTTTCTTCCGGGACACCTCCCCTCTCCTCTCTTGCCCTACAGCATCCTGCATGGACCCAGCATCCTTGTAGAAAGTGCAGGCCGGCCTTGCACGTCCTGGACCATGACTTACTGTACCTGTAGGGCGCGGTCTTCCTCGAGATAGGCGGCCAGGCAAGTGGAGCTATTTTCTCCCAGACACCGCTCCTAGCACTTCAGTTACCTAACTACTGCCCCACGACTGTCGCCTTCCACCACGACGACATTCCCGGTGAGGGTAGGCCTAGCTTATTTGCGCAAGTACAAACATGCCGGGCGTTGCCTTTGACTGGCGGGTTTTCTCGTGGTACTCCCGTCCCCCATTTCCTACGCATTCCGCCCGTCTCTCTAGCGTAGGTCCTTATTACGAGGCCGTAATCAGTGTTTCAGGCGCATGCATGCAACCCTCAATAACCATTTATAAATCAAGGCTAATCTTACTATCACTATAGCAATGAGAGTATTACACATATCAACATCTTAGCGTTTTATCATAGACATAATCGTTATTATTTTCACTGCGTTCGAAGAAGTCAAATGTAAATTTGTTTGACTAAAAATTTACAAAACTTTTTTGTCTCCCGTTGATAATGTAACCGTTTGTTATACTTCATTTCGCAGAACGCAGTGGAAATAAGAACGACTGTGTCTTTGATAAAGCGCGAAGATAATGTTGATATGTGTATTACTCTTATTGCTATAACGATAGTAAGACTAGGCTTAATTTATATGTTGCTAATGCGGGTTGCATATATGCGCCTGCTACACTGGGGCGGCTACTTAACTGTCATCTTCCGAAGTTCGGCAAACTAGGGGGGTGGGGGGTAGTTCGTAATTCTGTCCAACCTTATCTTAGTCTTCGAGTTGTAAAGGTGACACCTGGATCAACGAATGTTGTGTGTTCGAGACCTAGAACTGCTGAGTGGTAAGGTTGACACAACGCACGCATAATGCGTCATCCTAGCATTCAGGAACGAGTCACAGGCGTGCAATCTTCTAGCCGACAACTCGCCTCTGTGAGACATTTAGTGCTGACTCTATCATATTTTGACATAATATTAAAGTTAAACGTGTATTGTACACTCCTACACATTTTCAAAGGAAGTATTCCAAGATTTTCATACCTAAAAATGTGCCCAAAGTACCCATTTTCGCCAGTTTAACCCGCTAGAAAATACGTTTTATGGGTGTATCAAAATTTTATATTTTTACGAAAAAGCATTAGTTTTGTAGACGATACCTCTGAACACAATTTTCTCTTACGAAACTATTTTAGCTCGCGGTAGATTTTTCATAACTGTGAGTTAAACTTGAAACTTAACACGTTAAACTGCATTCAAATAGTTAAATTCAGTTAACATACATAAAATAATTCACAGTGAAATATCGTCATGGGCTGCATAACCAAACACTATAAAAACTCACATTAAAAAAAAAAAAAATGTTAAATTTGCCCCTTTTTTGTACGTTTACGGCTTTTTTTTTTTTTAACTATCAAAATATTACGCTGTGAGATAATAAATGTTACGCTACATAGCTCATGGCATGCTATTTCACTGTGACTTATTTCGTTTGGGTAAGCGAATTGGTTTTCACTATTTGCACGGCAGCGTAATGTACAACTTTTATCTTTGACACGCCGTTATGAGAAAACTATGCAAACTAAAATTCTTTTGTAAGAGAAAACTAAACACGTGGGTACCGTTTACAAAAAAACTCTATATTTCATAAAATTTAAAGTTGTCCTTAATGAGTAGCAGTGAACCTGAAATGGTATACACACGTGAAATGGTTTTTTGAATGCTATTAGTAAGCAGTCGTCTGTTATGTACGATTAGCAGTTTTATAATAATATTGTGTGACACTGCTAGACGACCTGGGCAGGCTGCTACCTTAATGCTCGAGTAATGTTTACAGTGAATGTGTGTGTGTGCGTGTAACAGCTGGCCAATCTGCTCCTGTGCAGACTTTCATTATGGCCTTCACAGCCGTCACTTTCTCTGCTCCTCTCATCTTCCACACCTCGCAATACCTCTCTCTATATAACTCTGTCTATCTTAGGAACCACCCTCTGTCTTTCATGTTGTCCAATCATACGAAATGTGCTCACCAGGCAACCACATATGTTAACATGTTCAGTCACACACTTATTTATGCC